>LPNX010467282.1:1304719-1332250 GCA_001517045.1 Pseudotsuga menziesii | reverse complement strand
TGGTTATTTTTGGAGGAAAAAGGGGTTTTTGGGCCTTTTGGAGGCATTTTAGGCCTTTTGGAGGCTTTTTAAATGGTTTTGTGGCCTTTTAGAGGCATTTTAGGCCTTTTAGAGGCTCTGTAGTGGGATTTTCAGGGAAATATGGTAGGCAAATGGACAAATGAGCCATGTAGTGAGGTAGATGAGGTAGTTAACCATTTTTGGGTGTTAACACAGTCGTCATCAAACATTAACAATATAGAGAGTGGAACTATCGCCACGATTTACAAGTATGAATAAACATGATGGAGCTAGTGGGTGCACTCAGCCCGAGTGACAGCTTGACATGCTTGGCTACTATTGTAGATTTTGATTATGATGCCTTTCCATTTGCTTTCAGGTGAGTCACCATTTACTGGGTTTTGGACCTTTTAGCCTGCCCGATGAGTCAGCATAATGCCCTTTTTCTGTCCAAAGTGTGTGTTTCCACCGTGTTCAAATGTGGATTTCTGTAGGGGCACACACTGGCAGGGCAGTTTGCATCTTTCCCCTGCTCAAACTCAACTGCCACCTCCTTACTCCTCGAGTAACACTATTAGGCGTGGGGTTTGGAAAAAGGGACGCATCGCTCCTGGCCGAGGAAAGCCTTTGTGGTGGCTTGTAATTTTTGTACTCCTCACCTCCAGTGAGGTGGGATCTCCCATAGGCAATATGGTGTAGCATACCTCCACCAGCCCCATCACCCTTGGCAAGTGGAATTCACAAACCAAGTTGTGCAGGTATTAGACTCCTGACGCTCCCATCCAAACAAATGCTCATACAGAGAGCAGTCTAGGACTGTCTCCCTATGTGGAGGATTTGGAGGCATTGATGGCATCAGGGGCTTCTGAAAAAACACCTACGGGGAGTGAGTGTCCAAGAAATGCATTGTTGGAGGTGCGGGTATCTGAAGGTGGGTGTATCTCTCAAAAATATTCACATATGGGCCCCGATGATTGGTGCCATCCTTGGCATGGAACTCCAAGGTGACGGGTAAGTGTGGAAATTTTCTCACCAACCATAAACAGACCCAGATAGATAAGCTTTTCAAACTAGATTGCCATCGCCAAACCCTTAGAAATTCTATGGACCCACAACGAAACGGAAACTTGGGCTTTGGAAATATGTTCGCTCATCCCCAGCATTCCAAAGGAAATATATACAAGGCTTTGAGACTGAATTTTGCAATGACCGGTTAGCATTCCCGTACATTTTGCCATCGAGTGTCTTTGGTGCCAGCATGTGTGAGGACGCGGGCATGGTGATTCTTTACCTGCTGGGAATCTAGTTGTTGGGCCCTGGAATTCTCCATTTTTCCATCACTTATTGACATATCTTTCATCCATTTTCTTACCATTATTACCCATTTATCATTCCATTTTCCATCCATTTGTTGTAACTGTGCGTAAAACAACATGCTACTTCCATTGATGTTTTATGTGGTTAATAATAATTATTTTCCTTTATCTTTGATGAATTAAATACTATTGTGCATAATTTTACTAATGATAATTTGTGGAATGACTTGTCACGTACAGAACGCTCATAGCCAGCTGTTACAGCCTTAACCGAAAATGCATGCCACATAAGAACACCTTGATTCGCGTCTTTATTTTCGGTCATATGAAAATGAATCTCAAAAATATGAGACATGGGTTTTGTGCATAACATCCTGGTTTACCTAAATCGTGAAGAAATAGTCAAAAAAAGCCACAGATTGCAATATGCAGGTGGTTCTTCGAGAGGGTATTTTCCATATTTGCTGTTGCGGCCGATTCCAAAGTTGCCAGTAGTTACGACCGTGTTTTAGTTGTTACAGATCACAAGTTGGGGATTCAGTTCCTCATTTCCATGAGATAATTTCATGTATAAATATGTAATCAATCTCATTGAGAAAGGAGATTCAGTGGAGAAGAGAAATCAATGTTATGATGTAGGATTTGATCCAGATTTATTGTAATTATTCCATTCTGATAATACATGTTGACAGTTTCTTAATTATGGAGTTGTAGACTTTCATTGTGGAGATCTAGCTCTGCTCAGTGGAGGAAGGGCCCTCTTCCCTAAGCTGATGCTGGTAGCGTTGATTGTAAGTGTTTTATTTTGTAGATTTGTTATTTGTTAATTCATGCTTTCATGCATTAGATCGATCATAGTTTTTTTTATTATTTAGTTCATGTTTTTATTGATTAGATTTATCATAGTTTTCTACTATTAATTCATTTTGATATATCGTTGGCCAACACAACACTTATTTTAGATTTATGCAATCAAATCTTGTTTCATAGGAATAGATCTTGTTTGAAGTATGTTCGATTTACAGTTTGATTTACGAATATGTTTGAGGTTTGAATTACTTTCAAGAAGGTGTGACCTAGTTTACAAAGAGTTCGATTACATACCAATAGATAACAGTGTCAGTTAGAAATTGTGCTTGCATAGATCTTCCACAATAAATTTGAAATAAAAGACTTCGTCGGGTTGATAATTTATGTTTAACACTCTGCATGTTAAGTTTTAATTAACTGGCATATAGTGGGCACAACATTTTAGCGCCATTGCTGGAGAAGTTATTAATTGTGCAAAAGTACATCTGACATTGTTTTGTAGATGCATTGTTAAAGTAGGGCATGTAGGTTGCATGATTACATTTTAGTTTATTGAATTTATTTTGAGTGTGAATTTTTTGTCTTTACACCCAGTTTTATTTCATTTTCAATCTTTGGAGCATAAATCTTATAATTTTGCTTAGTGGTGTTGTAAGCACCACCCATTCTACTAACAAGTTGACAGGAACATTCAAAGGAGGAGCCTCAAAATAGCACATAAATAATCTAATGAAGAGATGGAAGGTAAGAAAGATGCATAAGTTGTTACCTTCGAATTTTCGATCAAAGAGTCGAGAGGAGTGGCACCAACGAAAATAATTCCCCCACATGTTCTACCAAATTTTCATGGTTTAGAAAATGAAGACACTGATGTATTTTTATTTCAATTTGAATTACTTTGTAGAGGATATGGTTATTGTGCTAATGATCAAAAGTTGAATGTGTTTCCCCTTACTCTAAAAGGAACAGCCCTCCGATGGTTTATGAGCCTTGGTGGGAATTGTATACAAACTTGGGAAGACATGAAACATGTATTCTTGAAAGGGTACCGAGATTATTGCAGGGTCAATGAAGACATCTTCGAAATGACACAAGGAGAAGAAGAGAGTCTGGATGAATACATAGAATGCTTTCAATATAATCTCCAAAGATCCAAACAAAGGAAACTGGGGAAGGAGACCTTAAAAACACTTCTACTCAAGGGAATCCAAACTGAATATTCAGAAGTATTAAATCCGATGGGAATAGGTGATGTATTTCAGTTAGCATATGATGATATTTGTGAGTTATGTATAAGGTATTCAAGAGGAAACTTCAAGACTAGTAAGAATTCTAAGGAACTTTTATCTTTATTTTTGAAATTTGCTGCAAAAACAAGAGTTTAACGAGCTGAAATCAACAATTTATTTGAAATTTCTAAAGCTGATTCACAATTGGGTGTTTTGCAGGATAAGGAAAAGCAGGAGGAAATAAGATAAGCAAGGGATTTCCTTTTGGATAGTCTTGAAAGTTGTGGTATATGTGACTTGAATCATTCCACATATCATTGTCCCTCCTTACCAAAGATAAAAGAAAACTATCATAGAGATCTGGGAGTTGCAGCCAACTCATTGCAGCAGTCATGTCAACCATGGCCTACATCTATGATTCAAAATTCTATCCCTCCATTTCCTTACTCTCATACTCAATCATTGAATACTCTTCTACCATGGAAATTGTTGTAGCCTCAATTTAACTCTTACTTACCTTATCCACAAGGTTGGAATGGCCTATCTTATGATTACATGGCCACTCTCCCTCATGCTACAACACAACTTGGTCCTTCAATACCAACCTCACAACTCAATCATCTATATCAGCCACATCTATATTCTCATCAAAATCCTTGGTACCCAACACAATTTCTTGTCCAATCCATCCTCCACCCTAACCATAATAAAGCAGTACAGTATGCTTACAGTGCTGAACTGCAAAATGTTCCTTCATTTCCCTCTTGTTCTACCTCACCTACACCACTGCAAAAAGGTTGTGCATTGTTGCACCAAATCTATACGAGGCCTGAACATGTTTTAAATCCAAGTTTTGTAGATGGAGTTTCTTTTAGTCCTCATAAGCAAGTAGATAAGATCAACAAGACACACGTAATATTTGATGGAGAACAACCATTGGAACCAAAAGCATCATTCACATCATTAGATCTGAAACTCTTATGCATTGAGGAAGATCAATTTAATAAGGATCTTCATGGTGTAACATTCATGAGCAATCAAGGGAACAAAGACTATATTGAAGCTTGGTTTCAATCTGTCATCAGTCTGCAGCATCATTCCATACTTCACCAATTCTTGGCACCATCATTTCAAGAGAAGTTGATCTCTCATATCATAGCATTCATAAAGTTATATTTTTCTGTTGGGAGTATGAGCATACTTGAGTCACTTCTTCGAAAATGGCTCCATTGGAAATATGCGTACACTTGAACAAATTTTTTTTTCCAAGTAGAATAGGGTAGGGTAGAATAACATAATAAAACCATGCTTTTGTTTTTTTTTAAGTTTTTTATTTTTAAATAAGTATGCTCTCATTCCTACGCCTTGATGGGATCTGGAAGATCAGAAAGTAGAAAGATAAGGAATGGGTATGAAATGTTTTCATGAATGCCTTGGAATTGTTGACTATTTGAACAAAATGCTTAAGTCATTTTTTGTCATCAATTTCCAAATTTCAATTTGTCTCTATTTGTTACAAATAAAAATAAAAATATCATGAAAACAAAATTACAATAAATAGGGAAGGTGAATGAAGGATCCATAGGAAAATAAGCCAATGATTATGGAACCCTTCAAGCTTGAAATTTGACGTGAATTTGTTAGCTGCAACACCCAGCTGTGACAATGAGATGCAACACCCAGCTATGAGAGTGAGTTGTAACACATGGAACTGTGACAGTGAGCTGCAACACCCAGCTATGACTGTGCTACATGTAAAAATTAATGTGTAATATATGTGTGTGTTGCACATCATGGAATGTATTTGGTTTTCAATTATATATAACACATCCATAAAAATACAAATGTTTTATTTCAACATTATGTCATTTTTTAGGAGTTGTAGCTGCGGCTGCAACAGACTGTGTAAGTCAATCTAAGTGCTCAATGCTTAAAATTTTTGGTATGGATGTGTGTTATATTTAAATTTACATCATTAAAAACATTCACACCTATTCTGGTCACTTTTTGGGGTCAAATTTCATTTATTAAAATTTTGGTGACATTTTGGCTTGAAAATTTTATTGAAACACAATCGGGACAGTCCATTTTTGAGAGACCAAATGGAATTATTTTTAAAACATGTTTACATCCCAAGTATCTCTTTGAATATAGTTTCCAAAACAACTTGAATTTTTACGATTGGGTGTCAAACGAAAATTTTATGGCCAAAATACTAACAGGGTGTCAAGCAGGCAGCTTAGGAACATAGCCAAGACAGTCAAATTTTGGATGTCTTATTGGATATATATTGAAAAATTGTTTCATTGGTATATTAACCTATGAATCTATTTTACAAATCAATTTGAATCACTCCATTGTGATATCATATGCAAATTTTATGACCAAAATACAGACTTCCTATCACAAATCTGCATTCCTAAAACTCTATTTTCTAGACTGTTCATTGGCTTATTTGACCCATAAATTCTTGTTGGATTCAAAACCTATTTCTAATGGAGATACCTACATGAATATACTTTCATCTTCAATTAGAATCACATCAATATGTTATCAAATGAAAAAGTTAAGCCTAAAACCATGACTGTTGGTCTAGTCCAGAATTCGAAAAAACACCTTGTCATGCAGACTGTTACTGAGTGATTTGAAACATCATTACATAGAATTTTAAAAACCTGTTTCTAATGGAAATATAACTATGAATTTCATTTCATTTGTCTTTAGAATCACTCAAATTGGACAAGGAACGAAGAAGCTATGATCAGAATACCGTTGGTGAGTCTAGATGGGCATTGCTCTCGTGCAGGTATAAAATGGATTTTGTTTTGTTCATTTTTCTTTGGATTTGTTTTATAAGTAATTGCTTGTTGTTTTTTTCATAAGTGTTGGGTGAAGAGAGAACAATCATCTCTCTTCTTCCATCATCTCATATTTTATTGCAAGCAAGTGCTAGGTTTTTGCAAGTCCTTGGAAGAAGAAGGTCAATGCATGCACGAGTGACTCTTGAAGACTTTTTATCAATTTGCAAATGGATTGAGCATATAAAACAATGGATAGATTGATGTGCAAACCATACCAATGTTCAATAAGTCAAGTCCCATTGCTACATGCCAAGAATCATTTTTAGACATTTGCCATACCAATTGTTGCTGGAAAAAACCCCTCAAGAAGCCAATTGCCTTATGGTAGATTCATTCACTCTCCTCATTTCAAAACCCTAAAAATCCATTCATGTCGAAATCCCATTTTCCACTGCTTATGTAGTCACCATAATCATTTTATTTCCCATCACTACTACATCATGACTTCACATATACTTTCCACTTCTAAGTTTCATGTTGGTTTTATTTTTCACTATGATTCTTCACAATCATTTATTTTGTAATCGTAATGGATGATGTGGAATTCATTAAGGTCCACCTTTTAATGGTCTTGTCCCATCAACTCCGACACATCATCTAGGATCGAGATTAGAGTTTTATAGTGCCCTGGTATCTGCATGAATCAATGGCATATTTTCTTGTTGTTCATCATAGGGATTCATTAATGCCTCTTGATTGACAAATCTTGCAGCTAAATCGACTCCAGCACATCCATTCGTACATGTTAAGATGCACTAAGGTACTTTAGAGCTCACTGTCATCAAAGGTGAGTTTCTTCACATTGGTTAATGGCATACATTAATGGCTGGTAATCCAATGATTTCTTTCCATGCTTGACTTTAGCACATTCATTCGCATGGTAAGAATTGTACCTCGGTTTTGTAGCAGCTGAAGATTATGTGATCTAATGGTTTCAGCAATGACTTGCAGCATCATTTGTTTAGTATTTTTGCAATTCCTTTCCATTTTCATTTCAGCAGTTGATTTTCAGAATAAGAGAATGGGATTTCTGCTTCTATGGTAGAATTTCTCCTCATCAATTGTCTCAATAGTTAGTCTTACATGCAACCAACACAACATCATGGATCAAATTCAGTCTCATTCAGTTTCAACTCTCATATACATATGTCTCAGCATCAGATCAACCTACATAGCTCCAGCATACACCAGTCCATTCATGTCAACCAAAGCTTCCATTGAGGTAACACTTGAGGTAAAATAGCATGAGTTTTTTGATTTATTAAAGATTTAGGGAAATGTCATGAATAACCACTAAGCATTAGCCATTTCCATTTTCTATATAGCATTTTATGTCCATCCATTCCCATCATTTCCCACTCAATTCTAACACATCATCATTCATGCACATCCACTTCAAATTCCAACCCAACATCTCACCAGCCCAACTGACCAAGCATAAAAAAAGGATACCTTATTGTTGTCACAAAAGAACCAACAATAGGAAGTCTTGCTGCTGCCACACAAGAACCAGCAGTAAAAAAAATAAAAAATCCTTGATGCTGCCACATAAGAACCAACAGTAAGAAACGGTGCTCTGTTGCCATGTAAAAATAGTGAGGAGAAATAAAGCAGCTGATACACATCTTGAAAGAGAAGGATAGGTTGGACACAAGAACCTACAACATGAAAAGTTGATGTAGAAGCCATTCCTTCTCAAGAGTATGCTATCACACAAGCACGATGGAAAACAAAGACATGATTTCTTTGATTTGTTTGCTTTGTTCAGTGGTGCACATGATGGTTCACATCTTCAGAAGTCAAAATTATTGAGAGCCACATTTTATATGATATATGAATTTTCCACCATCTTATACATATGGTATCGTTACCATCCACTAATGCATACATTGGGTTTAGCCATCATGAGCATAATACATGCACAATGGAAATCATGTAGCAGCCTTTTCAAGGTCTGATGTGAAGTTTATCTCAGCAGCATGAAGGTAATGATTACTCTCAGCATTGGTCATTTGTCAAGGTTGACAGAATTTCTGAAATGAGTTTGATTGTTGTGGAATGTGCAAAAGAATGCTTGGCATCTCATTCAACCAATAGTCCTGTAGAATTGGCATGTCTTTGATAGTCAATAAAACACGGTTGCCTCTATTTACAATCATACAGGAAGTTTTCTAATGATTTGGGCATTTTTGTTCTGAAACAAACTCATGTTGCCATATAACAGGGTATGAAACAAGGGTAGGTGATTTGTTCTTCCCATGCTCTAAAAAGAAATTTGATCATTTTAATGTTGCATCCAGTTGCTCTATTCAACCCTTTTACATATATTCATATATCATTTCATTATCATCATTTTGAGGATTCAGTTGGTCTGCCAATTGTTGGAGATGATTGGTTTTCTTTCAAAATCACAAAGAGGCAATATGAAGAATTGATTACACACTTGGGTTGAAGTTGGTTTTAATAAGCATGAGTACATGATGTATCCTTAGTTTGGGGGAGATGGTTGTTTACAACTAAGATGAAAACTCTTCTTTTGCATGAGGACATGCAACATATTTAGTTTGGGGGAGTGGTTTTTGACATTCTTTGTGCATACTGATTTTTATTCATTCACAGCTGGCAAAAATGCAGAATTTGATTTAAGGATATCTTGCAAACAGTGAGCTTATTTTTCCTGAAATTTGGACAAGGAATGCATAACATCATGAATAACAACCATGGCAAATTTCAGCTCAATCCAGTGCATGGTTTTTGAGAAAATGACCATCATATCCTACAACCAATTCAAATTTTTCTCAAAATTCGTGATGTGGGTTCGTCTAATTTTTGGTGTGGGAATGCATTATAATGGTAGTTACTTGATTGAAAAATTTCATTCCAACTCAGTTTGTATTTTGTGAAATATTGGTTCAGGAAGTTCAACTGCAACACATTTTTATTCATGTTCATCTAGAAAAGTGCAAAAATTGAAATGGGCATATCTTTCAATTGGTAAGTTGGATTCTCATGATTTTTTGACAAGGAGTGTATAATCCCAAGATGAACAATCTTGACAATTTTCATCCCAATCCAATATACACTTTTTAGGAAAATGACCATAATAACCTACAGCCAATTTGCATTTTTCTCGAAATTCGTGATGTGAGTTTATCTAATTTTTGGTGTGGAGATGCATTAGAATGGTAGTTACTTTATTGAAAAATTTCATCCCAACCCAGTTCGTCATTTGGGGGAAAATGACTTCAGAAGTTTTCTGTTCAAAAGGCTGCAATACCGTAAAATATTGCCATTTTCCCATTTCATTCAGCCGCGACTCCATTTTCTATTCCATTCAGCTGTTCAGCTGTGACTCCATTTTCCAGTTCCATTCAGTTGCAACTCCATTTTCCGTTTCGTTTAGTTGTTCAGCTGCGACTCCATTTTTCGTTTCGTTCATGTGTTTAGCTACAACTCCATTTTTCGTTCAGCTGTTCAACTGCAACTCCGTTTTTCGTTCTATTCATCTGTTCCACTGCAAATCCATTTTTCACTCTGTTCATTTGTTCATCTGTTCAACTGCGACATCGTTCAGCTGTGACTCTGCCTAATTCACCGCTAAATTTAGCGCTATTTGGGGCTGCGACTTTGCCAAAATCTTCGCTAAAACCTTTACCAAATTCTCTGCTAAAAAAATAATAATAAAAAATAATAAGCTGTAACTCCGCCAAATTTATGCTAAATCCTTCGCTAAGTGACTCTACCAATTTCTGTTAAACTCTCCATTTCTTCTGGCTGTAACTGTGCGAATGGTAAAATGAAGGAGCAAGTGAATGAGTTCTTCTAGTTGGATGCTACACAAGTATTGGGTTGCATGAGGATATGCAACAAGTTTAGTTTGGGGGAGATGTTGGGCCCTAGAATTGTCCATTTTTCCATCACTTATCGACATATGTTGCATCCATTTTCTTACCATTATTGCCCATTTATCATTCCATTTTTCATCCATTTGTTGTAACTGTGCGTAAAACAACATGCTACTTCTATTGATGTTTTAAGTGGTTAATAATGATTATTTTTCTTTATCTTTGATGAATTAAAGACTATTATGCATAATTTTACTAATGATGGTTTGTGGAGTGGTTTTTCACGTACAGAATGCTCATAGCCAGCTGTTACAGCCTTATCAAAAAATGCATGCCGTATAAAAACACCTTGATTTGTGTCTTCATTTTCAGGCACATGGAAATGAATCTCAAAAATATGAGACATGGGTTTTATGCGTAACATCCTCATTTACTTGAATCATGAGGAAATTTCCAAACAAAGCCACGGTTTGTGATATGCAAGAGGTTCTTCGAGAGGGTATTTTCCATATTTGTTGTTGCGGCCGGTTCCAAAGTTGCCAGCAGTTATGGCCGTGTTTCTGCTGTTACAGATCACAAGTTGAGGGTTCAGTTCCTCATTTCCATGAGATAATTTTATGTATAAATATCTAATCAATCTCATTGAGAAAGGAGATTTAGAGGAGAAGAGAAATTAATGTTATGATGTAGGATTTGATCCAGATCTATTGTAATCCATTCTGATAATACATGCTGACAGTTTCTTAATTATGGAGTTGTAGACTTTCATTGTGGAGATCCATCTATGCTCAATGGAGGAAGGGCCCTTTTACCTGAGCAGATGCTGGTGGTGTTGATTGTAAGTGTTTTATTTTGTAAATTTGTTATTTGTTAATTCATTCTTTCATGCATTAGATCGATCATAGTTGTTTTTATTATTTAGTTCATGTTTTTATTCATTAGATTTATCATAGTGTTCTCCTGTTAATTCATTTTGATAGATTGTTTGCCAACACAACACTTATTTTAGATTTATGCAATCAGATCTTATTTCATAGGAATAGATCTTGTTTGAAGTGTGTTCGATTTACAGTTTGATTTACGAATAGGTTTGAGGTTTGATTTACTTTCAAGAAGGTGTGACCTAGTTTACAAAGAGTTCGATTGTATACCAATAGATAACAGTGTCAGGTAGAAATTGTGCTTGCATATATATTCCATGATAACTTTAAAATAAAAGACTTCCTCGGGTTGATAATTTATGTTTAGCACTCTGCATGTTAAGTTTTAATTAACTGGCATATAGTGGGCGCAACACTAGTCACATCGCTTCATCGGCTGCGGCACCCTACCGTTTGCTATGGGAAATATTTTCGGAGGCCACCTTGTATATTTGATCCATGTCGCAAAGCACATGAAGTGGATGCTCCCACACTTCCTTGATCTTGTGACGTAGGGAACATAATGGTCTCCCCCTTCGTGCTGGCCTTGCCCCATGTGAATAACGGATTCATTGGTTATTTTCCTTACTTCCACAGGACAATTCACACAGAAGCCATATTTGTTTACACAATATGGCTCTGTCACAGGGATGATTTCACCTGTACGCACACTACAAATGGTGTCAAGGAAATCAATTAATCAGTTGGAGGGTAGTTTACGCGTATGAGCGTCTCCTCCATTGTCATCTCTGCACTGGATGCGACACTTACAGCCTTGAGGCTTCCTCAGCCCTCCGATTTGGGGAACCTTTCACGTCCACTGTCCAGGTTTCATTACTTTTGCCGCCAACTTCTCTTCTCTTGATAAAACAAGTAGCTTTAGATCGCGGTGTGTTCTTACCCGTTGATTTGGATTGACCTTCCCATGCAACCATAATCAGAGTGGGTCCTACCACCTCTTCGTGAATCAGGATCTTGATGTTTTCTGTGCTAGTTCATATCACGAAAAGAGCTACAATTGTAGATCTATCTCCACTCTTGTCATGACCATTGAATCTTTGCATCTGGTACCACTTTTCATAATTTGGAATTGCTACTTCCTCCACACAAGTTTGGCTTTCAAAATCAACTGGGGCCGTAGATCCGCTTCTGCTTTCATCCTTGTCGTCGGATACTTCCTCCTTTTAACCTGTTTCATGATTTGGGAAAGTTCTTTCTATCGAGCATGTTTGCTCAGTGAAATCGTTTCGGGTCATCTATCGGGCTTCGCCTTGATCTTGGCCCTTCATTGTTTTCCATTTTTAATAGACTCTGCGAATGCCAAACTTTGACCATTCTCTTGTGTCTTTTGGCCAAAACCACGCTCTATCATCGCTCTTCTTCATTGTGCTCCTGGATCATTGGTCTACGACGCCTTTCTCTATCACTGTCATGGCTGCAAGTCTTCACCTCTAGAGGAATCTACCATCATAGATTGAGCTCTTCTTCATTATTTGATGGTCTCAGAGCATTGAAAATGTGGCTTTGATAATATGAAGGGTGCTCACATAATTTTCGAATGAATAGGACCCTTTTCGAGCTTTGTCAGGCCCATAAATTGACTGTTACAAATGGAGTGCTAACAACTGGCTCCATGAGGGATGCTATCCTCCTAGCGAGGTAGAAAAGAACCCATATAGACCAAGTGCCAAATCCGTTGGGTCGTCCCCAATCTTTCCTTCGAAGCCTCCATTCTGCTCTGAGCTGCTGCTTTAGCGAATTTATGTCACTGCAAACCATGCTCGTGGCCATATTCTGAAACTAAGACAGTTGTGACTGCAAACCTGTGCTTACAACTAAAAATGAGAACAAACTAAAATATCAATGAAGAAAATTATCAATGATTGTAGAGCTTATTTGTGCCTACCTACTCTACCTAACTTAGTGCGCAAGTCCAATTAAGTGAAATCAGACTTCCAATGAAGCCAAGCAAGCATCTTTCCTAATAGTTTTGTTCTCTTTTCGTGCTTGATGAACATGAATGAAATACAAAATGGAAGAAGGCTATAACAAATAAATTGATCTTTGCAGTAGAGATGTGACCAGTCGTTACCACTACCTAACCTCTCCATGTATTCATCGATGGGGTCATAGAAAACACGATAACCTCCAGTATATTCTGCCATCTGTTCATGGGAAAGCTGTCCAGGACTCTTTTCCTCTAGTGAGCTGTCAGGATGATACTTGGAAGATCCTAGAAAAGGTCCCACAGAATCGTTCTCCAATGAAACATCCATCATTTCGCTCAAAATTTATGAAACTAGAGCTTCACTTCCTTCATGTGCCTCAGCATGAACGTCCTCTTTGTCTTTAACAGAACCGAGTAGGCATATTCCTCCTTTATGAGGTGATATTCATGAAGGTAGAAAATTAAAAAATGTATTTATTTAAGGGTTGTTGCCTCCTTCTTCGTGACCTAACACCCCATCACTGATTCTCGACGTATCAATAAACTAAGAGGGATTGCATGATTGTTCTTCTTTATCATCTTCTCTTCCACATAAGTTTATGGAAGGCACCATATCTTCTAACAGGTGTTTCCACTTAGAGGCTTTAATCATGTGCCGTATTAATTCAAAAGAGGAATAACACAAGGGCAGGCTATCACCTCCATCACATTCACCATCCTTTCCTGTCTCAACCTTCTCACTTTGGACTACAGCTTGATTTTCTCCATTAGCAGACCTTGGTTCTATAACCCACTCTTCAGGTATAGCCTCCAGATACTCCTCCTCATACTCATCGTACACAGGTACACTGAAATCCCTTCTAAAATCATCATTAACAAACACGGTGCTGAGCAGATTGCAACCTTCAAAAAACAGGCCTGCAGAACCATCTGTTTCTATATCAGGACGATCATCTTCCTGTCTAGCAAGGGAAAGATTTAGCTGAATAGGGACTCTTCCCTTCTGTTTACAGGGCCCAACCAATTTTAAAGTATCTTTTATTTCACCACCACTGTCTTTTCCTGACAATATTTGGGATCTTTTAAGGTTTTCCTCAACCTCCAAAAAATTAGTAAACATATGTTGTAGAGTGTTTGATTTTATTTCCAAAAGAAGAAAGGACAAATCAAGGGGAAATGTGGCTGCATAATAGATCTTAGCAGCATTCTCAAGAGGTTGGACCTTCTTGGGCATGTTATAATAAAAGCTTGGAAATCTTCTGTTAAAACTAGATATGGCTTCACCCTCATGCCTCTTTGAGGTATAAAATTATTAAAGTATTTGATCCAGTGGCCTTCTCCTACACCAAAACTTTAAAAGGGTGCAAGAAAACTCTTCCCAAGTATTGATGGACTTAGGATGCAAGAGTTTGAACCATTCTTTAGCATCTCCTTGCAAAGACTAGGTAAAAGTCCTCATGCAAACATCATCATGTTCTATCTCAAAAAGGTCAGAGAAATGTTCAAAGGCTTGTAAATGTTTCTCTTTAGTGAAGTATTTGGATTCTCCATCAAATTTGGGGAGGTACTTGTAATGTTTCACAAGAAAATCATGGAGTATAAAAGGTAATTGTAGTGGTCTGTATCGGCTTGGAAGACTAGGAGAGACCAGGTTAGGTGCAATAGATACGCTATTAATTGAGGTTTCATGAGGTTCACAGGGGTGACCTTTAACGTCATGAGATTCGGGAGAAAAATATTGGTCAAAATCAAATGTACAAGATGATGCAATGCTTTTGGTTCATAAAGAAGGATAAACAGGAATATATTCATAGCTATGTTGCAAATGAATTGAACCATAGAAGGTTGTTTTGATAAATTTAGGAAAGGATAGGAACAAACTTACAAGACAAGACAAGGCATCTTGGAAGAAACATAAACTCGAGTATCTTAACCTTTCACCATGCCTATTTGGGCCTTACAAGGAATCCATTCTCCCTGGTAGAGCCTATCGGTTTTTCTGACACTTTGATTTCTGGGTCATACCACCAGCGGAGTCGCTGAAGTTTGAATCCTTCAAGAGTAGAGTCGCCAGGTGAAAATTTCTCATCCTTCTTGATGTCTAATCATTGTTCACCATCAACAACCATATCTAAAACTATGTCGTTCTTCCCAGGGATGATCTTCAATCTCATTCCTGGCAATGTCACCAATTTGTTAACACTGGGATTGAGAACATAGGTTGGGTGAAAAAGGGTTCTCTCCTGGGAAACAACAAAACCGCTTTATACTGCGCCTCTGGACTTCCGTAGTCAGAGAGGGATCTCTCACTTGTTTTCAGGTTTGCTTCACGTAGGATACTCAATCAAGATCAGTCAGGAGGCCATATTCTTTAATGGGGCGGGTGCGTTGATGTAAGGTGTAGGTGGGACTATCAGAGTAAGGAACCATTGGGCAATGGATTTGAAGGTCCGGGTAGGGAACATATTGCAGGAGGTAAAGAATGGTGTAAATTTACAAATAGAGGCAATATAGCTGTTGATATTGCAATCAGGAGATATTCAACGGGTGATCAGTAGATGAGAGGGAACAGTCCTTGTTCTACGTAACTTTAGAAGAAAAGTTAAATGAATATCTGAAACAATAGACGGAGCATAGCATGTATGAATTCCAAACTGTTATACACTCATTTCAGACATGAAAAAAATTAACAAACTGGAATGAAAATGAGATGAACATTTCACGTAAAGAGATTACATATTGAAAGAAGCAATGACACATGAATCTTTGTCTTGAAAGACAATCCTTCCTCTGTAAATTTATTCATAACAAAGAAATCATAGACTAATTACAATGGAGAGTCTCAGCCCTTGAAAGTTTCCCAACCAACCTCTATCTCCCTCTATTGGGAGTGTATTTATATTATTTTAGCACTGAGACTATTCTCTGAAACCAACCTAAAAATTGTTTTTGGTCGCAATCAAACATTAACAGTCTAGAGAGTGGAACTATCGCCATGATTTACAAATGTGAATAAAAATCATGGAGCTAGTGGGTGCACTCAGCCTAGCCTAACGTGCTTGGCTACTATTGTAGATTCTGAGTATGACGCCTTTCCATTCACTTTTAGGTGAGTCACCATTTACTGGGTTTTGGAATTTTTAGCTGGCCCGATGAGTCAGCATAATGCCCTTTTTCTGTCCAAAGTGTGTGTTTCTGCTGTGTTCAAATGTGGCTTTCTGCAGGGGTACACACCGACAAGGCAGTTTGCATCTTTCCCCTGCTCAACCTCATCCACCACCTCCTTCCACCCCTCGTAACACTGTTAGGCATGGGGTCTGGAAAAAGGGTCGCATTGCTCCTCGTCGAGGAGAGCCTTTGTGGTGGCTTGTCATTCTTGTACTCCTCCCCTCCAGTGAGGTGGGATATCCCATAGAAAATAAGGTGTAACATTCCTCCACCAGCACCATCACCCTTGGCAAGTGGAATTCACAAACAGGGTTGTGCAGGTATTAGACCCCTGATGCTCCCATCCGAACAAATGCTCCTATAGAGAGTAGTCCAAGACTGTCTCCCTATGTGGAGGCTTTAGAGGCAGCGATGGAATCAAGGATCCTGAAAAAACACCTATGGGGAGTGAGTGTCCAGGAAATGCGTCGCTGGAGGTACGAGTATCTGAAGGTGGATGTATCTCTCAAAACTCTTCACATCTGGGCCCCGTTGATTGGTGTCATCCTTGGCATGGAAATACAAGGTTATGGGTGAGTGTGGAAATTTTATCACCAACCATCAACACACCCAAATGGACAAGATTTCTGAACCAGATCTCCATCGCCAAACCCTTCAAACTTATATGAACCCATGACGAAACGAAAACTTGGGCTCTGGAAATATGTTATCTCATCCCTGGCATTACAAAGGCAATATATACAAGGCTTTGAGACTGAATTTTGCAATGATCGCTTAGCATTCCCGCACATTATGCCATCAAGTGTCTTTGGTGTCAACATGTGTGAGGGCGTGGGCATGGTGATTCTTTACCTGCTGAGAATCTAGTCACCTTGCTTCATCAGCTGCAGCACCTTACCATTTGCTGTGGGAAATATTTTCAGAGACCACCTTCTATAGTTGATCTGTGTCACAAAGCACATGAAGTGGATGCTCCCACTCTTCCTTGCTCTTGTGACGTAGGAAACAGAATGGTATTCCCCTTCGTGCTAGCCTTGCCCCATGTGAATATTAGATTCGCTGGTTATTTTCCTTACTTATGCAGGCCAATTCACAAAGAAATTGTCTGTCTTTAGGCAATATGGCTCTGTCACAAGGATGATTTCGCTTGTACACACGCTACAAATGGTGTCGGGGGAATCAATTAATCAGCTGGGGGCTAGGTTACACGTATGAACGTCCCCTCCATTGTTATCTCCACACTAGATGTGACACTTACAGCCTTGAGGCTTCCTCATCCCTTCGATTTGGGGAACCTTTCACGTCCACCGTCTACGTTTCATTACTTCTGCTGCCAACTTCTCTTCTCTTGATACAACAAGCAGCTTTAGATCGCTGCGTGTTCTTACCCATTGATTTGGATTGACCTTCCCATCCAATTGTCGATCATAGTGGGTCCTACCACCTCTTCGTGAATCGGTATCCTAACATTGTCCGTGCTAGTTTAGATCATGAAAAGAGCCACAACCATAGATATATCTCCACTCTTGTTGTGAACATTGATTCTTTACAGTCGATACCACTTTTCTTGATTTGGAATCGTGACTTCCTCTGCACAAATTTGGCTTGTGAAATCAGTTGGGGCCATAGATCCACTTCTACTTTCATCCCTGCTATCGAATACTTCCACCTTTTAACCTGTTTCACAATTTGGGAAAGTTCTTTCTATCGAGCATGTTTGCTCAGTGAAATCATTTCAGGCCGTCGATCAGGATTCGCCTTGATCTTGGCCCTTCATTGTTTTCCAGTTTTAATAGACTCTGTGAATGCCAAACTTTGACCATTCTCTCACGTCTTTTGGGCAAAACCATGCTCTATAATCGCTCTTCTTCCTTGTGCTCCTGGATCATTGGTCTACGACACCTTTCTCTATCATTGTCGTTGCTGCAAGTCTTCACCTCTGAAGGAATCTACCCCTGTAGATTGAGCTCTTCTTCATTATCTGACAGTATCAGAACATGGAAAATGTGCCTCTGATAATCTGAAGGGCGTTCACATAATTTTCAAATGAATAGGACCCTTTTCGAGCTTTGTCAGGCCCATAAATCGACTGTTGCAAATGGAGTGCTAAAAATTCCCATTCGAGAGGCACCGTCGAATCAAGAATTCTTTGGGCCCCTCCATAAATCCATTGAATGTTTATGTAATATAGGAAACAATATAAAGAGGTGAAGTATTTCTACCCTCCCACATCGTTCAGGAACCGCCCCACCTGTAAATCATTCCATTTCACCATCCCAAGTAGCTCCTGTCTTAGGGTCACCAGCCCAAAACATGGTTACTCAAGATCTAGGTCAACCCTCCACCCCCACTCCACTTACTCAAAATTCCTCATCGATTTCCACTTCCCCATCAATTTCTATACCTGGGGGAAATCCCCCAACTCAAGTTATTTTACCTACCAATGGAATCGTTTATAGTATGGGGAAAAACCTACCGGCGTAACCACCAGCAGTAAACACTCCTCCTCCTAATACCAACATATTTGTACCTTCTTCTGGCCAAGGAAAACCTTCATGTGTTTATACTATTGTTAGTCAAATTTATTGGGGTTATACTTACCCTATAAACCAACCACCTTCGGTTCATCAATATTATCAACCAACACCACCGGGGGCTATGTATCCTGGAATTCCTTACCCCAAGAATGCTTATTTCCTTTGGTGAAAACCTAATTGGTCTAATGTTCCACCCTATGGAGGACATTTTTTAAATAATGTTGTAGGTTTTGAAGTTCCGTCTGGTGGCCCACAACATGGAGGACCACCTGGAGGCCCACCACCTAAAGGCCAACCACATGGAGGCCCACCACCCAAAGGCCTGCCATCTGGAGGACCACCACCTAGAGGGCCACCACCTGGAGGACCATCATTTGGAGGACCACCACCTGGAGGACCACCACCTGGAGTTCCACCCCCTAGAGGCCCACCTCCCTCGGGTGGCCCACCACCTGGTGTACCTTCTAGTGGATCATGAAAAAATCAACCACCTAACCAATTGGTCATGGGGAATAATCTATGCCCATTTGTTAATTTGCATATGGTCCTACTGGTCCATAGATTCTATATCAGTATTACCAGTTCCCCCAACCTAATCAACAATTTTCATTTATGGCTACCTTCGATTTGCCAGATTTTTCTAGATTGATCAATGATCCAATACATCATGATCCCTCATGGTCGTCCATCCCAGTTAAGTTACCCTCAGAAATACCTAAATTCAACGGTAAACCTAGTGAGGACCCCAAAAACCACGTGATGACTTTTCATATGTGGTGCTCATCCGATTCTTTGATGGATGGATCAATCCGTTTATGTTTATTTCAGACAATTCTCATTGGAGTAGCTGCAAAGTGGTATATTGAGCTACCTCGACATTTCTTTTGGGACTTTGACGCCTTAGAAATGGCCTTTTTGACACATTTCTAGTTACAAATTCGATACAAGACGTGTACGAATATCTTAACCTCACTTTTCCAAACAACTTCCACCCATATATTCGATCATATACATGAGTGGAGACGAAGACATAGGTTGCTTAAGGCTCCCATTCCTAATCAATTAATTTCTGATTGGTTCACGAAATATTTAATCCCCCCCATTGTTAGGGATGTCTATGTGGGAGGTGTTGTTATTGAGGAGCAGGCCATTAGCCATGCTCAGTACCTAGACTTGGTTTATTCCTAGTCAGGCACTTTGTATGAGTTAATTCCTCATGCTCCTCATCCTACATCGTATCCTTCAAGACCCGCAACAGATCCACCCACTGATGGTGTTCTAGGTTTTAGTTCAAACACAATCGACGGAAAAATACATGAAAAATAAAAATCAACCGGCTGCATCAGCTATTCAACCTGTTCCATCATCCAAAACTACATCCCCTCCCGTTGCTTCCACCGAATTAAACGTCATCCAATCCACAGAATCCTTTGGAGGAAATAAAAAAGGTAAAAACAAATCCATGAAATCTGACAACCAACATGAAGGTAACAAGACATAAAACCTTGATGTTGATTCTAAGAACAAGAGAAATGAAAAGTTTCCCTGCGTGATTTGTAGAGGTGATCATTTCACTAAAGAGTGTCCTCATTGAGAGGAAGTTAGCAAATTTTTGAAAAATTCCCCCACCCCGGTAGTCCTTACAGACCCTTTCCCTACCCAACAACAATTGATTGACCACCAATAATTGCATGGGCCTTCTTCATCTTCTATAAATGAATTTAAAATGATGTCAAGTGAATCGATTAACCTTAAGACTCGATCCCAAATCTATGACCCTCCTTTAGAAAAGAAAACTAATAATGTTCCACTTGAAAAACCTTCAACATCCACCCCTCCTCTAAGTAATGGTCTTTAGATTGAAAAACATGCTCTTGATGTGATTCTTCTCCCACCTAAGAATACACTTCGAAAGTCTATACTTAATCCTAACGCACATGTTGCACAATATTATAATATAGTGAAAGATCTGGCGTAAGAACCGTGCACTATGTCGACTCTCGAAGTACTCCAAACATGTTCTACCCAACGAAAGAATTTACTATCGGTCCTTGGAGCCTTGGATATTGAAAACAAAAACATTATCGCTTTCAAGTTGGATGATTTTAAATCTAGGATTTCCCATCAGTTATCTTTCCATTTGTACATGAAAGCTATTGGAAAAACAATCCGTCGTACCGTATTGGGCGAGGGAGCCTCAACCTTGATCATGTCCTTATCTTGTTGGAGAGCTATCGGTTCTCTTGAAATTAATCATTCACCCACGACATTAAAGGGTTTTGATGGTTGCGGCTTCCAACCTTATGGATTACTTCCCTCTCTCTAGGGGGGGAAGATCAGTTTCCATTCACGTTGAAGTTGTTGACACTCCTTTATATTACAATCTTCTCCTAGGTCGCAACTAGTTTTATGCTATGCAAGGTGTTGCTTCATCCATTTTTCGGGTAGTTCAGTTCCCATTCCAAGGGAATATTGTTACTGTTGACCAGTTAGATTTCTGTTCATCTGATGCCACTACAAATACAGTGAACACCATTCCACTTTTGGCTTCCATGCCCCCCCCAATATCAGAACATTGATGTATGTATCATTAAATATTCCTCACTCATAAGAATCTTTCCGTTATCTAAACCTCCTCTTGTCTCACAGTCCGCATCCGTGAACATGATTTCTACTTCTACCATAGATAAAGGAAAGTCCATTTTTTATTCAACATCAATGAGTCCTTTTGAGGAAATGTACCATGCTATTTATACCACCAGTGACCCCATCATCAACGATAATTTGTTGGTGGATTCAGATACTTATCACCTACTGTATTGGATAGAAACCCCCCCATCTCTATATTATGTTTCGCATATCCTCCCCTCTGATGAATCCATCATGGAAGTTATGTCCTTAGATAAGATGCCTTGGAAATATCATCATCATCGATCGTCTTTCCTTCCCCATTTCTATATGGTAGAAGAACTATTTGCATCAGTAGTTTCTTCTGATATAGTAACTTATCCTCATTCCCCGATCCTCACCCGTGATGTCGAATTTGAGGGTAATTTAAGTAACATTACCGAGACCATTCCAGTTGATATATCAATGAAACCCGGTATCCTAGAGAACATCCAGATAGGACAGAACTCTTCTCCTTCAGAGATACAGTATTATACCGCATTATTTAAGGAATTCAGAGATATTTTCGCTTGTACCTATGGAGAAATGCCAGGGATAGACCCCTCTATTGTGGTTCACTAGATTAAAACTTACCATGGCACAAATCCGGTTCGACAGAAGTTACGTCAAGTACATCCAAGGAAAGCAATGACCATTAAGGAAGAAGTTGAAAAGATTCTTAAGGCTAGATTCATTTACCCCAGTCCTTTGACTAAATGGGTGTCCAATATAGTCCCTGTCAATAAAAATTAGGGTTTACATTGATTTTCAGGATTTGAATCGAGCTTGTCCTAAGGACAACTTCCCACCCTGTACATTAATCAAATCATCAAAAATTGTGCTAGGAGTGTCATCTTCTTGTTTATGTATGGCTTCTCTAGCTATAATAAGATTGAGATACTCCCATCAGATCAACACAAAACGGATTTTATCTTCCCATGCAGAACCTTCGCCTATAGAAAGCTACCTTTTTTTTTGAAGAATGTTGATGCTACATTCCTATGTGCCATGCCATATGCTTTCCACAACATTAAACACATTATGGAACCTTATCTTGACGACATTCCTTCTCGTTCGAAGCAGCGAGATCACCATGTTGATCATTTGAGAGCCATTTTTCTCAGATGTCGCCACTTTAACATTCGATTAAACCCACATAAGTGTGTTTTTTTCATTGAGACTAGATGACTGCTTGGATTTATTGTGTCCAAGGATGGCATCCACATAGACCCTTTGAATATTGAATCTATCCTAGCTCTACCCAGTCCAACCAATGTTACCAAAATCCAAAGTTTACAAGGGAAAGAAAAAATTTTACATCGTTTCTTTTGTAATTACGATAAGAAAACACATGGTTTCATGTAATTATTGAATAAGGATACCCATTTTGTTTGGGATGGTTTAGTGCATCATGCGTTCAATAATCTCAAACAAGCTATTACACATGCACCTATTTTGCAACCACCATATTATACAAATGATTATTCTCTATATCTAGCTGCATCACTTTCAACCATTGGTATGGCGTTAGTCCAGAAAGACAAACATAATCAGGAACATGTAATATATTATCTAAATAAGAGTCTTTTAGACTCCAAAAACTGATATTCACATGTGGAGAAACTTGCTCTAGCCACGGTCATCGCAGTCCAGAAGTTCTATCATTACATTTTTCTTTGTATGACCATAGTCTATGCAGATTCTAACCCCATGTATTATATCTTAACTCGTCAAGTACTTGGGGGTAAATACTCACACTGGATTGTCATTCTCCAAGAGTTTGAGTTGAAATTTTCTAAAACTAGTTCTAAGAACTCTCTCGTCTTTGCCGATATTATGTGTGACCTTCCTCGTATTACTGAGGGAACATAGCCCATTGATTCATTTCCCGATGAATCCTTGTTCCTCATTAGTACATATGACCCTTAGTATGGAGATATCATTCTCTATCTCCAGACACAATGATATCATCTCGATGCCACTTGCGATGAGTGTCATTGCATTCACCACCAAGACAAGTACTATCTCATTATCAATGACACCTTATACCATCATGGTGTTCACACCATATTACGATGTTGTCTCACTCTTGAAGAAGTTGAGATTGTTCTAAATGATTTCCATTCTAGATCATGTGGCGTTCATCTATTTGGGTTGGCTACTACCCAGAAGATCTTGCGTGATGGGTATTTTTGGCCTTCGATCTTTAAAGATTGCATTGAAATTGTAAAAAAAATGCCTTCCTTGTCAATTATTCACATAAAAAAAGTTCACCCATCCTACTCTGTTACATCCTATCATAGCAGTTGTCCCTTTTGAAAAATGGGGCATAGGTTTCGTGCATTGTAGACCTACCTCAACTGGGGGGCATGGCTACATCATTGTGGTCATAGATTACTTCACTAAATGGGTTGAGGCTATGCCTATGTATGGTGAAGATGGAAAGACAACTTCTCTTTTTATATTTAACCATATTATCATTGTATTCAGGATCCCTAGGGCCATTGTGAGTGATCATGGGTCACATTTTCAAAACAAGCTGATGGCATGATTAAGTGAAAAATTAGGGTTTCCTCATGATAACTCTACACCTTACTATCAGCAGGCCAATGGCTAGGTTGAAGCAATCAATAAAGTATTAAAAACTATGCTTCAACGAATGGTAGGATAGACCAAGTCTAATTGGCATTTGCAACTTTTTTCCGCGTTATGGGCCTACGGGACTACTATCAAAACATCCACTGTTTTTATGCCATTCTAATTGGTATATGGACTAGAGGCCACTCTTCCAATAGAGTGTGAGATTCCTTCTCTAAAACTCGATGTAGAACTATTACCCAATACCACCTTAGAGGAAGAACATTTCATGTACTTAAACAAGCTTGATGAGAGTCGTTGTGATGCTACCTTAGCAAATGAGGCACATAAACGATGAATTAAATGTCAATACGACAGATCCATTCAACCCCACTCTTTCAACGAAGGAGACCTGGTCTTGACCTATGACCAAAAACATGATAAGTTGGGGGCTAGTAAACTAGAGTCTATGTGACATGGGATTATATTTTCAGTTGTGTCTTAGAGAAAGATGCTTATGAGTTAATAAATTATGATGGGATACCCTTGGGAGAGCTATGCAGTGGGATCTACCTCAAAAAATACTATGCCTAGGTCATCTATCATAGGTTCATTGTAAATATTTTTTATATAGTGTTGTGTTTTTTTGAAAAGTGTGGCTTTAGTGTGAATGCAAGATGTGTTTTTCACAACCCTACTTATGTAGTCCTATGTTTAATTGGACAGATGACCACCTATAGAGGTTTCATAGATGGTGCTAATCATTACACCTTGAATCTTGCGTCAGCATCCTGGGTGTTGTACTCTCCTACGGGTGATCTTATGAGTTTAGGGAGAACTTGTTTGGGTCGTGTTGAGGCCTGGAAATTCGCAGGCGACAACAGAAAGGGATTCTCCCCAATCAACGTTCCCAACTAGCCCGTTTACTGTTTGGAATAGGGAATCCGTCCGGTTCGGCTACCGTAGGTCAAAGTAACTACAAGGGTTTACCGGTTGCGGCCCGGTCCACCGGAATTTGTATTTTGACTTAATATATGTAATGCACATGCCTATCTTAAACATGCAGGGTGATAAAAATGTAAGGAACGACACAATGTGCTGCACAGGTTCTTGCCTCTCATCTTAGGTTCTCGAACATCCAAACCACATATGCAACTATGAAGTAAAACACTAACTATCTAAACACCTAACTACCTATCCCCGGGGAGCTAGAAAATGATTATTAATGAGTAATGCATTATCTCCATGTATAATAAACCAAATTACAGATAGCTAATATTTACGTTTACAACACATGAACAAGAAAATATTCTAACAATCAGATAGCTAACTGTTATATGAGCCACAAGCATTACTCTGAGTGAACTTTCCACACAATGAATCAGAAACCATTTAACAAGACATAGGTCATGAAGTTAGAACGATCTCACGAATTATGGACACAAGCTGAAAAATAAAGTAGTTCATCTTTCCGCCATCCATTTGTTAGCATTTGGAAACTTCACTTCTCTTTCTCCAACAGGCAAACTAAAATCTTTATTGCAAAAGGAAGTAGTTCTTCTTACAATCGGTCCTCCAGTATTAATGGGAAAAAGCCTCTTTCTTATCTATGTCTCCTACTTTTATACAAAATGCAAGAAATGGTTGGGCTGCCCAAAGGGACCTTTGGGCATCCCGACCCTTGGTCTTCCTAACGCTTCCCCTTTTCCCAAAACTTTTACAAATATTTTACAACATTACAGTGACCGACTTTTCACTAAGAGGGTCCCTCTTGACTCTCTAGAAATTTCTTCCACGCTGCAGCTTCCCTGGCGAGATCTTCATAAGAGTTGGGCTCCAAGAATTGGATATTAAGTTCAAACTTTTCAGCCTTTTTCTTGATGGCCTCGACCCTGGTTGCAGTTAGTATCACCTGTTCTTCTAGGAGCTGCAAACAAACGGCTGTATGGCCTACTTCAATCTTCAGGGTTTGTTCATCAATGGATTTGATGCATTGTACTTTGGCCTCTTCCTCTTGTTGTCTTTTCTGCAACATTTCTATAAATGAATCATGATCTGGGAACTCGGGTAGCCTTTGCTCAACTTCTGCTTGACACCGATGTAAATGACTAAGGCTCTCCTGAAAAATTCGGTGCACAGTCCTTTTGCTTTCTGGACGGTTTTCTTGAAGTCCTCTGTAGTAGTGATAGCGAACTCCATCAAGTCATAATCTCGCTGAAGGGTTTGTCTGTTCTTGTCTGACAGTCCTGCTGGGACTTCTTCACCTTTCTCTACCCTTGCCATCCTGGTGGTCAATACTTCAAGGATATCTTGTGACCTATCAACAAAGTAAGAAGCAGTCTCTAGGATTTCTTCTAATCGGCTATCAACCTGGATAATATGGCATCTTTCTTCTTCTAGAACAGTTTGCAGGTGCAGCACCTTAGCTTTCTGGGCCTGGATGTGTTCTTTGATCGGCTGCAGATCAACCTGCTGTTGTTTAGCTTCTTCTAGTTGCTCTTTCAGTTCTTTAACACATGCAGTATTGGACTCGTATATAATAACCTGTTTCCCTTCTACGTCTTCTATCTTCACCCTCATCTGTTCTTTTTCATTCTTCAAGTCTAGAATTTCTTGCTATGCTCTTTCCAGGGCTTCTTGTGTTGTTTCCTGTGCATGTGCTGCTCCCTGGATGGCGTAGATTTCACTCTTTGTAGCCTCCATTTCTCTTAGCACATGATCATATTTTCTTTTGAGTTTATTGCTCTCTTCTCTTTCCTTTCTCAGGGTGTCCTTCAACTGAGAGGAAGTTTTCTTGGTAGATTCTATTTCATTCATCATTCGATCTATGTTATCTTCCAAAGCATGTATGGCTGCCTTCCCAGCACTTATGGTAAACTTAGGATCTACGTCTGTCCCTACCATCACAGCTTTATCTGATATCATCTTGCTAGTCATTCCTTTTGCTTCTATCTTTTTCTCTGTTCTCCTCATGATTCTTTTAGTAGCCCTATCATAATAAACAGTACTGAAATCAGGGACTTCTTCCCCTTTTTCCTATACGAAAGGTACCAGCTGAGTCATAGGGGTAGCAGATTCGATGGTAGTGGGTACTTGAGGGATCTGCATCTCAGGGTTTTCATCTCCCTGGCTCAGCCCTGATGATGCCTCGGGAGCTTTCTGTTGCATCAAATTTATATGTTCGTCCTCCTGCTCTTGCAGTTCTTCATCTAGCTTTCTCTGAGCTTCTTCGGCTGCTTGCTTAGCAGCTTCTTCTGTTTCTCTGGCTGCTTCATTGGCTCGTTCAGCTACTTCTTGGGTAGCTTTCCTCTTTTCTTCTTATCCCTTTCGCATCCATTCTGCAGCCTCCTCTTCCAACCTCTGAGCCTCTTCTCTTATTCTTCTGGCTGCTTCTTCAGCCTTAGCTTGTTCAGCCTTCTCTTGCTCAGATCCTTTTCCACCCTTGGTGGAATGCTTAGGTTTGAATCTCTTGCGGAGCTCTGTCATATTTGGAGCCATCCTGTAAATCGATTCGTCGCTATCGAAATAATGGTTGTATTCGTAGGTCACCTTGTGTTTCTTGCAGTGTTCTGCTACTCTGCCATGAGTATCATTCCTTCGAAAAGTCATTTCTCCAAAGTGGAACTTCCCTAGTTCTTCTATGAACTCGGGTG
>LPNX010467282.1:1274605-1304407 GCA_001517045.1 Pseudotsuga menziesii | reverse complement strand
GGGCATTCTGTCTTTATCCCATACACACTGGAGGCCGGGGAAAGGCTGGTGACAAAGTATGCAATCTATCAGGATTGAGCTCATATAAAACTCAGATCTTTTCCTGGCTTCTCCTTCCAAAGCTATAGCCACACAAGAGGAGAGACTGCTTGATACTATACTTGCCCAGTTGAAGATCGTGCCTTCTGTGGCCACATAGAACATGAGAGGTATCCACTCGAATTTGAATAGTCTGCCATTTTCTCTCCCAAAGATCCTATTCAAAATTAGAGCTATGAATCTGTAAGTAGGTCTAAGACTGGCTGTATCATATTCTTCAGTTGCTCTATGTCGGTATAGCTTCCCTGGCAAGAGCATCCTCTTCATGGTTTCTACAAAATCCATCCTAAGGTTGTCCAGCCATTCATTTGTCAGGAAGAGCTGAGGCTCCGACAGGTGGTAAGCTAAGGCCACATACCCAGGGCTAAAGGCGGCATAACCCTGGCCCTCGACATTACACATAAGCATTGAGTTGTGGTTGGTATTTGGTAGAACCCATCTCATCACCTCCGGGCATGGAAACAGCTCGGGCCTGGTGGCAACTTTCATAATGGCAGATTTTTCTATGTTTGTGTAAATGGGTGCTTCCTCCAGACCCATGTCTGAGACTTCCCTGCGAGAAATCAACCTGTATATTTCTCCCCATTTATATTCAGGTTGAAACCCCGTGACACATTGGGTGTCTTCGTAGATGTACTCAGTTTTTGCTTCTGTGTCTGGTGCTGGTACTTCCTCTACCGCTGGGGCTTTCTTCTTCTGCCTCTTGGACATTGTAGATTCTTCCTGCAATGTAAAACATTTTGATATTAAGCAATTTCAGGCTTGTGAACATTTTGCAGCAGTTTTATCTTTCTCAAGTGTATCAGAGCTAGAATGGGATTTAGACTTAGGCCCTTCAGGCCGAAAGATTTGAAATGGTCGTGCAATATTTTGCAATATACTATTATTCTATGTTAATATGTAAACAAGAAATAGGACAACACATGTACGCATAATCTTGCCATGCCTTATCTGTCAAAACTACCAGCACAAAATGAACTCAATCTGCCACTGCACTATAATGAGCAAGGTCTTAATGTGGTGTAAAATCAAAAAATGGAAATATTCATCAAATGGCCTAGCATCAAAATTACATTAATTCATAGGATGCCATTTTCCAACCAAACGATATGTAATGCAAATGCATAACTTCTAAACTCAAGGCGCAACTACAGCTTTCCGAAATCAGATATGGCTTTAGTAAGGATAAATAAAAAATGACGAAAGCTTATGCTGCTCGCGGACATGGTAGTTACATCGGTGTGATTCTCAACCGTGGGAGTCCACAACCACTTTTCAAATAGGGAGCTCCCATCAGCACCATTACTCATGCTTCCCCAGAACTTAGATACTAACAGCGGCGCGGCCCTAGGATTTCAAGGTATCCTGCAATAACGAACTGCACGGCGCGGGCAGGGGTTAGGGATCGAAAAATAGGTACACCCATTAGGAAAACTGACTGGCTAAGTATTCACGACCCAAACCCCCGAGAGAAACCCTATTGAAACCACCGACGGATCTCATTATTACTGAACCAGGTGCAGGCGGCATGACGGCCGCCTGCACCTTGTCTTCCTTTACTGCGCTCAGGGCAAGACTGAAACGGCAGAGACAAAAATAAAATGCGGGCTCTAAAAGGCAAAGACTCCACCCTTCTAACCGCAAAAAATTATTCGGCCGGAAACCCTAATGAAATGGGCGCAAACCGCCAAGTGAACGGTTATGATAAACCTAGCTGCGGGTGAAAAAAACCTCGGGCGAGCGAAACAGACTACGGGGATCTAATCCTAGAAATGCTCAAACCAATACATAAATCCCTTAATCGAAGCCTTGAAAAAACACGATGTCAGGGTGCAAAGATCCTACCTGGCAATCCAACAAACGAGTGAGCTGATGCCGGCTAGACTTCTCCTCCTGCCACTTGGACGCGGGTACACCAACAGCTAGATCCTCACGCGTTCCTAAAATCGACAGCTCGAAATACTGCGACAGCGCTCAAAAATGATACAAAAAACCCCGTTTGTCACCCCGTATATATTGAAAACTGCCACACGTGCAAGAAAAATTCCATCGGGCGCGAACTGAAACTGTGTCGGGCGATCAGAACTTTCTTCCCTCTGCAACGGCGGACAACTCCCTATACTTATTCACCCGCGACGGCCAAATATAACGTTAAATTACCGTCGTCGGGCGTCGGCAGACACCTTGATTGGATGATCAAGAGTTCGAACCCCTCCGCAACGTCAGAGCAAGATATGGTCAATCGTTCCGCTATATCGTCGGGCAACAACAAAACATCGGAGCGTCATATAAAGTCCCCCTTCCGGAAACAGTCCGCAACGTCGGAAGGGGAGATCAACAAACCGCCTGAAACGTCGGACGAGGACGACTTCCCATTCCTCCGATGAAGAATCAAAACCCACCCGAAACGGAGGAGAACCAAAACCTGTCCGCCACGTCGGAGAGTCAAAAATCACACGCTACGATCGGAGGATTCCAAACCCACTCGAAACGGTCGGGGCAAAACAAAAGTCCAAGACTTGAAAATGATCCGCAACGGTAGGGGAGGAAGGTTAACGGGACGTCCGCAACGGCAAAATAGACAAAAACTTAACTCCCGATTGATCAAGGCTTTGAAGAAATGGGCCAAGCGACAATGAAATCAACTCAAGAGAAAATCTTTAAGGCACGAAATCTTCAGAACATGTGATGAGGAGAAAACCAATCGAATGAACAGCAACCAAAAATGCTTCAAAATCCATAAGCCAAAAATCAAGAGGCTGTAATCCAGAAAAGAACCAACTAATTCAAAGTAGAAAAGGGGGGTCCCAAAATTTTAGAAATTTGGGAAAATGTTGCGGCTGCAACAGGTCCCTCCACCAATAATATCACGGAGTATCATGCGGTGATTGGATTGCTGAAGAAATCCTTGGATAATGATGTAAGAGAAATTAGGAATTACTTAGACTCGGAGTTGGTAGTACATCAACTAAACTGAGTCTACACCATTTGGAACCCCCTACTTCTTTGTACATTTCAAAGAGTTAGGATTTTATAAAGGTATTTTGAGCAGGTCTCTTATCAACACGTTCCAATACATTTAAACGATGTGGAAGATCCCTTAGCAAATTTTGTCTTAGATTGGTGTATTGCTCATAGTTAAGTTCATTTTAACATAAAAATCATGCATTTGATTTTTAGTAGGCATTCATTCACACATAAAATTTACACACACATCTATAAATAAAAGTTTTTCATATATCTATAAAAGGTAAATCTTTGATACAAAAAGGACTGAAGCATCAAGCTTCCAGATCACTCAAAGTTTGGGACTATCATAGTTTCAAAATACATATATATGGGGAAAAAACTGAAGCTTCAAAGATTTTAGGGTAAATATAGTAAAACAATGAGGGAGACACTATGGGCTAATCCTCATGATCGTGCTCATGGTAGAAAATCATGACACAAGCCACTCTACAGAGTAGCCTCCTGAAGCAACTTGAAACCCTTGCAGTTTGGGCCTGGTACTGTCTGGGTAAATCATCAATGGAGATATCTGAAATCCCCACAGTCAAGTGTTGTAGGTTCTCTTCAATATCCTCGAGCTCCTCATCCACTTCTATGCACTAGATCACCATCTCCCTGATAGCTTCTCGCCTCTCTATAGGAGAGGTTCTAGCTGGATGGGAAGGCCCTATATCTGCATAAGACATTTTTGCACATCTCAGCATTACATCACAAAAATCAAATATAAAATTAAAAATACATAAAAATATGGATAATGGTTTATTTCTTACCTCGGCCATCCCACTCATCCCCATCTGGGAATGGAAGGTTAGGATCCTCTCTAAATTCACTCCTTGCGTAAGCGTAATCCTGTACCATCAAAATTTGGCTCCTCAGCCAACGAAAAATGGTCGGCCCATAGGTAAATCTGGGGCCTCCACCACCACCATGGAGGGCCATGGAATCCACCCACCTACTCATCCAAGTATCCTCTTCATCCAACCTTATCAATGGAACTTGAGGTCTCATCAATGGTACCCTCACCAGAAAGAAGGACATCACTATAGTCACGTAGCTGAATTGCTTCAGTTCTCCTCTCCTACATTTGGTTAGCTGGCCTATCAAGCTGACCAGTAGACCCTCATTCCAGTTGAATATAGTAGGGTCCATGCACTCTATGGCATACATCATGTGCTCCGGTGTGGTCATGTGAGCCGACCTAGTGCCTCCAACCTTCTAAATGGTGAGGGCTATAGTCCTCAACGGTCTATCTATGATATGTTTGATGAGAATTTTTCCACCTACTAAACGAGTCCCTATCGAGTAATGGTCATTGATCAAGTCATCTACAGACTGCTCACCACCCCATGGCCCTGTCAATACTACTGGTCTTCCCCTACGGGATATACCAGTCAAGAAATAGATGTCCTCTACATCTATTGTCAGAGTGTGAGTGCCAACCACAAAGTGTTTCTGGTCTGGATCCCACATATGTAACATGTGCTCTAGCAAACACACATATGCTCTCATTCTTGGTATCCTAAATAAATTGAGAAGCCCACACTCATGAAGGGATCTCAGATTCACTGGGTCATTACTTTCTTGAATATCATCCAATTCATGTTGCGTCTCTTTCCATATAACCATCTTTCCTCTAGTCTATCCTGCAAAAAACAATTAAACATCTATTAGAAGCAAGTGTGAATCAGTTAAATAAGGAAAAACAACTTGAAATTGGCCATTTGTGAATTTTTTGATGCCACGGTCCCTGGTGCACTGTCTCCAATAGAAAAAAGTGCCAGTGCCTTTACCCCTTGGAGACAGAGTGCCCTCAGCTCCCTTTCCTCTTTCAAGAAGTGCGTCAGTGCACCTTTCAAAAGGGAAAAAGGCACCATCTTGAATGCACTTTTCCCCTTGGGGATTTTCCCAAAAAACTTGAAAAATGACCCTAAAAACAAGAAATGCACCATGGAAAACAAAGGAATAAGGGTTATCTCCTACCTGGTCTAAGTGGTTCAAGCAAAGACAGTCACAACTCCCAGAATCTGCAGTTGAAAATCATCCCTTTTTCACCAATTGCACTCTTCTACTATGGTAAAAAACACAATGGTAAAATTATTCACTATTTACCCCTTTTTATAGCTATTTTTGGTTTTTATTTTAAATAATAAATCAAAATATTTTAATTTTTAGGGTTTTTACCATTTTTTTTCTATAGTTTTTATAATGAAATTGATCCTAACTTGATTTTTGAAGGTTTTAGGTCACTTTTATGACGCATTATAGCTATGTTGCGAGTTTCTTTTGTCTTTTTCACACTTTGGGTCGAGATGAAAAAGTACCCATTGTCATCCATACCTTTGACATGCTCATTAAAATCTAGTAAAAGGGTATCGAGTATACTTTTTCTTTGTTTTCAGACCCGTTAAAATTGTTTTATGAAAAAGAGGACCCCTATAGAGTCATCTTTAAGCTCTTTTTAGACTCCTTCAAACACAGAAAGATCGTCAAGCGAACTTGATACGTTCACGCTTGTGAAAGCATTTGAATGATCTCCTAGTCATTGGTAGATTATCTCTTTTTCGGACTAATTAGAGCTATTTACAAAAAATGAACACTCTAGCTGAATTTAACTAGAAGAGTTCTCTTGGGATTTATTTTATACTTTTTCGGGCCCTAGGGACTAAATCATACAAAAAAAAACCTTTTTGAGTCTCATTTTGTCTTCGTTCAGACTCTCTAAACATGAATGATATCGAGTTAACTTTCAGTAGACTCATTAAATTAAACACTGAGAGACCGTCTTTTGGGAACAAACCTCTTCTTTCTCAGGTTCGTAAAATGTATCAGAATGGACTCATCTTTCGATGAGCTATAATGAGTGTTTGTTACTGTCTTTGAAATTGTAAAAATGTAAAAGAGGAACTCATCCTTCGTGATGGGTAAATTAAGGGAATGGGGAATATTTTTTAATTTGTATCAATGGAATCTCATAGTCCACCTTTGAACATGGAACCTGTCTGCATTTTCATTTTCAAATAGTTGGGTATTCATCTTGTCTTTGAGTCGATCCACTTTTGTGAGTCACCTGACTCCTTTGAGTCAATTCATAGAATGCATCGCCATATCCTTGCATTACAATTGGTTTCCATCTCATCAAGTCAACGCTGCCAAGTCATTTGTCGTTCCATAATTTGTTCAAAGGATGTCTCTTCTGCAATCCACCTCGTTAGTAACTTTAACTTACTATAAAGTTGGTCGTGTCTGAGTTAGTTTCATGGTTGTTTCATCACTCCAAAATAAAATTTTGTTCCATGTTTCGTGTCTATGATGGGGGAAACATCATGGCCCTCCTTCGGCAAGTCTGTTCCTATCGACTTCAGCACATCATCCAGGAGTTAGACTTAGAAACCAAGTCAAGTACCTTGAAGCTTGCATTCCTCAATGGCAGGTTTCCTCACTTTCAACAGTAGGTATTCACCAATGACCTCAAATCAAAAGATTCTATTAAGTGTTTGATTTCAAAACCTTTATTCACACTTGGGAGAATGTACTGAGATAATTTGGGTATCATTGACATCAATGGTGATTTCCCTCGCACTTGTTAACAGTATACATCAATGACTGGTAATCAAGTAGTTTATACCATGTTCAATATCAAAAAATCTATTTACATAGCTAGAATTGTATCGTTTGGGGATTGGAATGAAGACCCTGAGTGATTAGGCATTCATCTAGACACTTTCGTATCCTCAGGTTATGACAACGTATTATTTGAAGTCATGACATGGATCCACATTGTATGTTTGGTGGTTGTATCCAGTATTGAGTTCGGATAACATGGATCTACTTTGTATGTTCTATAGCCATGTTCCACTTTCTACATCATTGATCATGGATATACAGTCTCTTCTTGGTAGCCACGATATGGTCATCTTAATGGATCTGCAACCACGATTGAGTCAGATAAGTTAGTTACTAATTTTATGTCAACTCTAAGCTCATCTATCTTTTCCTATGATACCATATCGATGTCTAACAAAGTATTTTACATATCACGTCCTTCGAGCTTTATACTTTGGGGGTCATTCTATTGCACCTAAAATATACATTGATTCCTAAACACCCTTCAAAGCACTGGGCCAAGGTTTCTTTTGGATGCTTTTTCCCACTCTTAGGTAGGATGGTGCAATTTACCTACTATGACAGAGTGTCGCCACCTTTTTTTCATTGATATTAGGCACCACCAGCACCTTTATCCTATTTACAAAAACGTCGATGCCTTTAACCTCTTTTTAAAAACCGCCAACAGACTTAAAAGGGAAAAAAAAGGATGTTTTGAGAAGCTTCCAATCGAAATCTCACATGGAGGAAGTTCCTATATGCTAGGGAGAGTTGGTAATCAATATTCTCACCCATAGGGATCATCCCTTATCCTTTTCCCAAAATATCTCATCTCATATGAGCCTCCCTTGGCCTATAAAAGAAGGCCTCATGAACTATGTGAGGGGAGACCAAGAAGAGCATCCTTATGTTGTTGGATTGAAGTTTGGTATTGAGGCAAAGTTGAGAGAGTTTTTTTAACAAAGAGATTTGTGTGAGTCAAGAGTTTGTGTGTGTGTGTGTCCAATACCTTGTGGAGACAAAGCTACCAACATCAAGGATTTGGTTGTATCTTTCTCTTTTCATTTGATTAATACAAAAGTGTTTCCATTTCCCATATTTGATTTGTGTTAATATTAGCCATTTATTATTAGATTCATTGATCACTAATATGGATTGTTGATCTATCTTGTTACTCTTATCTTTATTTTCTTGTTTCTGATGCTTCTTTGCAGGTACTATAGATCACATGAAGAACAGTGGAACAAAGGCCACAAACATTCAAATATGAGGTAAAAGTGTTGTTTTTTCAAATAGATTAACTATCTAGGGGAAGGATATACTGTTGTGGTGTTTTTTTCTAGACTTCTACCATACAAGCTAGAGGAACAAGCAGTGCCCACACTAGTTGAAGAATTCCTACAAACAACGACACCTGGGAAAATGGCTCTTAGATGATCTACATGGTGACCCCCCTGCTACGAATGAGAAATCAAGTCATACATGTACGGTTACACAATGTTTTTGATGTCATGGAAAGCATAAGACATAGCATGTTGAAAGGTAGTTCCAATGTTTGCCAAACCAAAAGGTAACTTCTTATAGGAAAAGGTCCCTGTTAACCCAAAAATCCCCCACTCAGCTCTCAATGGCACAAGCCATTCAGAATGAGGTCCAACAGGCTGCCAATGCTACAAACCAAGCACGACCCAACCCGACACCACAAGGACCTCCTCCCATGGTGCTTCAAAACCCACTACCAGTCCAAAGATTGGTGGCAACCGCTCCCCTTCCCCGGGCCAATCCCAATGCTTCGGGGGCACCGCCCACAGTCGAAATAGGTGTTCACCACCTGCTAGCCATGACCACTGAAGAGATCAACTTATAGACTAGATGAAATCAGTACGGTACCACCACCGAACCTGCCGTCTCATCAGCAGCATCCATGTCTAAGACATCCAACCTACCTCTCCAGTTACCCCCGTTCCTGCACCCCCCCATATGCAGAATTGCCAATAATGCCACAGCTAGAGCTGCAGTCAGCTATAGCATTGTGGATGATTTGGCCCAAACGCCAACCGTCATGTCTGCTCTTGAGGTACTTAAAACATGCCCAATGCAGCAGAAATCCTTACTATCCGCCCTAGGGGCAGTAGACCCTTCCAACTCCAAGTTGATCACCTTTGACACGGAGAACGGGGAACCGCGCATGCCCTCCCTGGTGTCCATCTGGAATTTAGTTGTGCACCGATGCATAGTGGATGAGGGGGAATCCACGTGTGTCATGTCTACCTTGATTTGGCAGAAACTTGGATCATCAATTCTGCAACTGTCTTCCACAACTTTGTGGGCTTATGATGGACATCTCACTAAAGCCCAAGGAATCCTCCCCCATGTCCCCATCACGTTAGCTGAGAAGACAGTGCTGATCGACATAGAAGTTGTCAACCCTCAACTGGACTACAACCTCCTCCTCGGAAGGAGTTACATGTATGCTATGAGAGCAGTCGCATCAACTGTTTTCCATCTCATGATGTTCCCCCACGAAGGGAAGATTGTGACGGTTGACCAGCTCACTTATCATGATCCGCAAGGGTTAACAACACTTGCCAATGTTATCCCTACCATCACCACCATTGAGCCGCAAGGGATGAACACACACGCCAATGTCGTCCCTGCAATCAACACTATGGTTGGAAACACACCATCCTCCCCACCGTTGAATGTGGGCTTTGGGTTGCTTACCGATCCCACCATGATGGCTCCTTTCCCGTTAGTGTCACCACCGCCGACACAAAATGAAACTACAGACTTGTACATGGTCTCATCTAACATCGCTGCACCCAAACAACAACCACAGCCGCAGCTCCAACCACAACCACAACATCATTTGCAGCCGCACCACCAACAGCAGCCGCAACACCACCCGCAGCAGCAGCATTATGCACAACCACAATCACAACCGCATCCCCACATGCAACCAACCGGGATTTATGTGGGCTCATCCCCAGTCCATACGATTCCCTTCCTCTTTCCCCCACCCAGTGTCATGAGCAAGCCGGTCATGGCCACCTTAATCCTGCCCAACTTTACATTGGCAATTCTAGTGTGGTATCTTGATCCACCAGCTCAACCAGCAATGCCCCAAGTTGTCTTAACCCCGGTGCAACCCATCGTGGTCGAGTCTCACCCTCCACCCGGTCTGCAAAAGCCAACTGCTACACCTACACCTGCACCGCCCCAACCCAAAAGGGCTAGGGGAAAGAATGCCAAAGTCACCGCAGAACCACGACAAGTCCCACCTTGCACCGTCTACGAGCAACAGGGCCATCCAACTCAGAATTGCCCTGAAATCCCAATGATCCGTGCGCATTTAGATGTCATGGATACAAATGAAAACATCCCCATGGTTGAACTCCCAACCGCACCAATAGTCAGGAACAAGGCATTGAGGACAAACCATGCTTGCGCCCTTTGCGGCTTGTATGGCCATTATTCTCACCATTTCCAAGACTTGCCCGAATTTCGAATGGCTCTCGCTGACCTCCGTCAACATTCCCTTGAGTCTGAAATCACCTTAATCAAAGAAGTCCACCCACCACCGCCTCCTTTGAACACCATGTCCATTTACATGATGTCCAGTTCTACAAACCCTCTTGTCTCCACCATCACCGATGGTCCATCAGACCTGTCTCTTCCATTGTTTCCCCAGCCACAGCCACAACCTCAGTTACCAAGGAAACAGTGGGGTTCATTCATGATCAACATTTTCCTTTTCCTTTTCCTTTTCCCTTTCCTTTTCCTACCATCCAAGATCGTGAGTAAGTATGTCTTGGAAACCCGTAATCTACAGGATTTCACACGAGGAGATCCTGTGTGGTTCTTTAAACCACCTACCCTACCTCTAAGGCCCTAGAATGTGTTGACTCATGTCCATCGAATTGAGATGATGTTGCACCTACCTCCAGGTCCATCAAAGAATCCTCCCGTCTCCAGGCCTACTCCTCTTCCTCCAACAGAGACTGGGGGAAACGCTACAAAAACCACAACCAATACCATTTACATGATCGCTAGCACCAGTTTCCTTTTCGTCTCGTAAGTTGTGGAAGATCCACCCGATCTATCCCAGCACCACTTACGCGATGACGGGGATATCTGTAAGACCGCCTTCGATTTTACCCCATTCCCTTTAAACCATAGTGTGGAATCGGTTCTTCCCATAAAAGACCACATTTCGTCATCCCGCCTTGCCAATGACCTTCGTCTTGGCAAAGGGGCATACCTCTTCGCTGACTCAGACGATCGACTCTTGAAGAAGCCACACAATGGGCTCCACCTCAAGAGAGTCTATGCCTGATATAACCACTATGAGTCCCTTATAGCGTAGTTTTTTTCCCTTTCTTGTTTTTCAACATTTTTAGCACAAGTCAGGGGTAGCACCATCAGCTGCTAATCCAAAGTCACCCGGAACCGATTCAAGACACCTCTCACACCTCCGGTCTCAAATTTCCATCTCCTGATGAGACCATCGTCTCATGTTTAACAGACCAATTTCAGGACCATTTCCCACAAGTCACCTCGATTTACGAATCCATGACATAACGATGCAAGTGTTTACGGACCTGTACTTGTATCACACTTCTCGACCGCTACTCATGCGAGTTTTCGAGCCACCGCCCGTTAAGGAATGCCATTTTTACTTTTATTTTGTATTTTAGCACATAGTTGTCTCTTTTATCCACCGCACCGTACGCGGACCTATGGACCACTGTCCACAAAATGATTTCTTTTTCTTGCATGTATTTGGCATATAAGTTCCCCCAGACTTGCACTCACATCGCATGTAGTCAAGTACGTCCACCACAACACACACACACGCTCTCCTGACCTATGTCCGAGAGCCACCTCGGTTTACGTGTCTCTACTGCACCGACTTGCGAGTCTCTGCCGCGATCTATCCCACACATGTATTGGTATGTTTGAGAGCCTTCTGCTCCGTCCATACTACATGGATGACCTTTGGACCTCTGTCCACCGTCCCAACATGGGGCACCGCATGTGCCATTGCAATTGGTTGACCACATTGGAGTTTCGTTTAAGCTCTTTTCTAACTCCTTAAAACAATGAAAAGATTACCGAGCGCAACTGCTTCCTTTCCCACTCGCTAAAGTATAGGAAATGACGTCTACATCGCCTTGTTTACCTCCTTTTGCGGACTATGTAGACCATCAATTGAAAATGACATCCTTGGCACACTCAAGCCAAGACCATACCCCTCTGCACACTTTTATGCTTTCTCGGGCAAAGGGGCCACACTTCATGAAAAAGCTCACCACGGGTTGTTGTTAAGCTCTTTTCCAGCCTTCTCAACAAGAAAAGATTGTCGAGCAAACTTGGTTTCATTCATCCTCATAAAAGTATTTGAATGACCGTCCAGTCAGTACAGGTTTAACCTTTTCCGGCCTGATTGGACTACCAACAGTAAAGAAGTCTCTAATCCCCTTCAGTATGGGCGAGCTCTCTATGTATACTTTTATCATTTTTCAGGCACAGGAGACTACCAATGAAAAATAGCCCCCACTGGATTCTTCTTCGTGCTTTCAGACTCTGTAAAATTGAAAGCACCATCGAGCATTTACCTTCTCGGGCTCGCCAAAAATCCACGAGATCGTACCATAACGGTGTACCTAGACACCACTCCACAGTAAATAGTTTGGCAGCATTCCCACATTAGGTTGCCTTTGTTCAGAGTACTTTGCAATGTGTCTTCCTTGGATCCCATCAGTATCAAAAGTGTCCACCTCCTCCAAGTATTTCCCATCTGCAGCGACATTCCTGGTATTACAGCTATTATTCCATTCCCTTGAGTCAGTTTCATTTGCTACCTGGTTTGCCCTGCTGTCATACTCTGAACAAATGAAGTTTGAGTCTCCCGCACTCCCCCTGCCCCTGTTTAGTTCTTTCCCTCCCCATCCCCTCCCCATTCAGTGAGTCAGTCCGTAGATTGCTTCACACCTTTCGGTTATCTCTCTCATGCTCCTGGTCAAGGAAACATCATTTCCTTGACTAGGGGTAGGTCTCCCTCTGTCGACGCCAACACACATATTCCAGAGGATAGGCACAGAGGTCCCTATACCTTGGTTTCATTAACTTCATTGATGAGTTCCTTTGACCACTTGAGAGAAGTCATTAATGCCTCTCGGGATGGTTGTTTCTCACATGCTCGACTTCAACTCCATCATCGCACCTTTGAGATTCGTACAAGGTTTGTTCCGCACAGTATTTGGTTGAAGACCCCGAATGTCACTCGACTCTAGCACATTGGTGAGTCTACTCGAGGGACCTAAACAAGTTATGTCCCTTGTGATTTCCGGGTTGCGTTGTTGGAAACAGTGTTCAGAAGCCCCAAAAGTGCTTCTATATAGATTCATGATTGATACAACATACTTGTACCATAGAAACTCTGACTCTCAATCAGCAAGTCCAAACAGCTATGTACACCATTAATCCTCAAACCAATTACCAATTCTATCAACAGAATACCTTTTATCCATTGATTTCTTTGACAACAAAATGTTGGATCAACACGTGTTTCAATCTACCTTCCGATATAAATTTCAGCTGACCCTCTCAAATGTTAAACTCCTTTTACTTCTTCTAGCGGAATTTTTTAAGGTCGTTGATTTATTTGTGGAAGCAAGGATTCATTTACACGTGTTTTGGATTTACACCTTTGTAAAAAATTCCAATGAGATCCTTCAACGTTAACCACCCAACACTTTTTCTAGCGGAATGATTCTGAACCATTAGATGATGCACTGCTTTAATCCTGAACCGTCAATCCCAATTTTATTTGCAATAGGTTCAGTAATAAAAAATATGGTTGAGAAGAGTTTCTTGCCAGAGCCGAGCAAGTCAGTAAGAACAGTAGTAGGAATTTATGTATGATCAAGCAAATGGATAACTGAACTCTGAATCATCAAGCTCTCTCACAGTCACAGCATATTTCATGTTCCCGTAGCTTGTGTAGTCTACAACTCCCACAGTTCCAATGCCTTCGCGGTAAACTTGAGGAAAGAATTCATCACCAGCCCGACATATGTGGTCATTCAACTCTCTGAGATATATCATCTTCCAATTTCAGGATACGACAATTTGAACCGCCACTGCATCTTTCGTATTTTACCCTGGGGGAAGAGCAGCTCTGAACGAGAGCGGGAGGATGAGCATGCCAATGACAATCGACCCAGTTGAAGCCACCAAAATTGACAAACCAGTAAATGCAACCAAGCAAAAAGCATCGCTAACCAAGCCAATCCCATAACCTCCTACTACCAATGCCCCTCCCAGCACAGTAATTTTTACCCGCACATAATTCCAGAGAAGCACAACGTGCCAATACCGCCAAAAGGAGTGAAAGAAAACCTTGATTTCCATACACAGAATCACAACCACCAAGGAAATTGTGCCATTGAAAACCTAAATCTGCTGAAGTGTGATGCGCTACTACTTCGCCTCTTCGTATGGGGTGTGCCCAAGCTACGACTTATGCTTCAATATATTAATTTCTTATACAAAAAATGCCCTTGATCGAGACCTGGAAGAGGAATGTGAACGCGACCATGATATTGACCGGGAGTAAGGTATGCGGTTTGGAGAGTATACACTTTTTGACACGCTAAACCACACAGCATAGTGTAGCAACCACTTCAACATACAATCTCCACCTGTGATACAAGAAAATGAGAGCTTGCTACCACGATTTCCTGGGGTAATATATACAAGACATTTTTGCATGATCTTCGTGGATTGTGAGTTTTTGATACCTCGTGTATATTCTTGAAACTTTCATGGTAATATCCCACATTCGCCAAGAGACTTACTATTAAATTGTTTATAAACGCCAACAGTTACAATTTATGTGAGGGAGTCAAGTGATGTAATGCTCTTTGTGTGCTCGGCGCTTCGAATTTTTAATGGCGTGACTTGAGTGGTGCGCTTGGCCATTTTGATTGGTGTGCTTTGATGTGGCAAGTGTGTGGCCCTATATGGCCATTGGTTGGATGTGGCCATTGGTTGGATGTGACAAGTGTGGCCGCTATGGCCATCAAATATAAAAAATGGTGGCGTTGTATGTGCTTTGGTAAAAATTGACTATAAATTGATTTATAAATTCTTGGTGTTGAGCGGCCTTCTGCCAAATATAAAAAATAAACCTAGTTAAAAAATTAACTATAAAGGCCTTGTCTATAAAGGCCTTGTGCCAAATGTAAAAATTGACTATAAATTTGATTTATAAAGTTTTTAGAAAATTATAAAATATTTGATTTATAAAATTATAAAATAAACCTTGGTAAAAAATATATAATTGACTATAAATTTGATTTATAAAATTATAAAATATTTGATTTATAAAATAAACCTTGGTAAATTTTTTTATAAACTTTGGTAAAAAATATAAAAAATAAACCCTCGAAAAAAATATAAAAAATTGACTACAAATCAAATTTTAAAAATATAAAAAATAAACATGGGTAAAAAATATAAAAATTTGACTATAAATCAAATTTATAAAATAAACCTTGGTAAAAAATATAAAAAATTGACTATAAATCAAATTTTACTTATAAAACCAATGTTAATAAGTTTTATTCAAAATGAATAAAATAATTTCCAATCATAAAAAACTATTTTCCCTTTTCTCAGACCATTTAACACCTTTTTACTTTCCAACCTCGAATTTTTTTAGTGATTTATCCAATGAAAGGAGACTTGGTACCATCAAATCATCAACTTAAGCTTGAAAATTTTAAGGCAGTAACACCAACTGCGGAAGAAATAAAATAGTGCTAAAAGCTGACTCCAATTGGGGATGCTATCCTCCCTGCTAGGTAGAAAAGAACCTGTAGACCAAGTGCGTTATACATTGGGCTTCTCCCAATCTCTCATGAAACTCACAACCTGCTCTAACCTATAAGTTGTCACCAATCCATACTGCAAATGAATCCCACTCTGTAACATGCCACCAATCCTTTCTATGAATACTGAAACCAAATGTAAACTGCAACTCTAAACTCGAAACTAAAACTGAAACTGAAACTTATACTGAAAATTTGCTGAAAGAAATGCTCACCAAATCGATCTTATCCACACCTACCTACCCTACTTTACTGAGCACCACCACCAAGTCAAGTAAATTCTTATTTTAATTAAGCCAATCAAGCAATTGATCTAAGGATTGAGCTTCTTCATCATGTTTGATCAAAATAAGAACTGAAAACCATAGTGACAAAAAGAAATAATAAAAGACTTGATATTGACTGCAAACACATAACCAACCATTCCTACTGCAAAGTTTTTCCATATAATCAGCCACCGGATCATAAAAAACGTGACAACCTTCAAGAATTTATGTTATTTTCTTGCTATCAAGAGGCTGCTCAAACTGTAAATTATTTCGCACACTGCCAAACTGTTTTTCAAAAGAACCTTGAAAGGAATGCTCATGACAATTTTCAAATGAGACATCCACAACTTCGTTTAAAATTTATAAATTTACAACTTGATTATTTTCATGTGTTTCAAAATAATTATCGTTTTGTTCTTCAATAGAATCAATCAAACAAAATCTTTCTTGACATAAAAATTCTGAATTTGAAAAACATGAAGAAACATTCCATTAAGAACCTTCATCTTCTTCTTTGTGATTTAATTCTTCATTGCAGACTGCTGGGACTCATTACATGATTTCTCATCCTTTTCATTATCCATTTCTAGAAATTCTATGAAATTATCCATTACCTCAAGGTCTTGTTTTTTATTAGTGGCTCTAAATCTTTGTTTCATAATTTCAAATGAAGAAAAACATAAAGGCAAACAATCACCTTCAGCATGCTTACTATCCACACTACTTTCAGAATTTTGATCATGGATTGCAATAATTTTTTTTCCATAATTTGGCCAAGAACTTGCAATATTTTCAGCTATTTGTTTAGGTACATTATCCAAGTAGTTATCTTCATATTCATCATATATAGACAAGTTGAAATTTTGTTGAATACCATCCATAACAGAATTTTCAACATGTTGATTGCAATCTTCAAAAGACAAATCATTGTAGCACTCTTCCTGTACATCAATGGGCTGGTCATATTCTTGCTCATGAAAAGAAGGATTTGAATGAAAAGCAAATTTTTCTTGTTCATGTTTCTCATCCAATTCTAATTCATTTTCAATTTTATCACCACTATCTCGTTCTGAATGTCTTTTAGACATCATAAGATTATCTTCAACTTCCAATGAATCAATGAACATATGCTGCAAAGTCACTGATTTTCTTTCCATCAAAAGAAAGAAAAATTCTGAAGGGAAAGTAGATGCATAATCTAGTTTACCAACATCTTCAAGCGGTTGAATTTATTTTGGCATGTTATAATAAAAGCTTGCAAACCTCCTCTTAAAATTGGACCTGGTTTCACCTTCTTGTTTCTTCATGGAATAAAATTATGAAAGTACTTGGCCCATTGAACTCCTCTTACCCCAAAACTTCAAAAATATATTAGAAAACTCTTCCCATGTATTGATGGATTCAGGTTGCAAATGCTTAAACCATTCCTTAACATCTCCTTGCAAAGATTGGAAAAAATCCTTCATACAAACATCATCATGCTCTATTTCAAAAAGGTCAAGGAAATGCTCAGACGCTTGAAGATGTTTCTTAGTTGTAAGGCTATCCGATTCTCCATCAAACTTAGGAAGATATTTATAGGAAAATCATGAAGGACATGAGGTAGTTGAAGTGTTCTATACTGGTTTGGGATCTTGGAAAGAACAAAGTCATGTGGAAATGATGTAGTATCAAATTTAGTATCATGAGACACACAAGGATGATTCTTGATGTCATGTGACTCAAATGAAGGTTCTTGGTTAGAATCATATGTACATGATGAAGACATATCCTCGGTTTGCAAAGAGGGATATACATGAGTGAATCCATTGTCTTGTTTCGAATGTAGTAAACAATGGAAAATTATTTTAAAATGATTAGGGAAGGACATGAAATAACTGACAAGAAAGGATAAAATATCTTGAAGAAAATTGAAACTTGAGTACCTTATATTTTCATCATTCCTTTAGATGTCTTTACAATGATCTCATTCCCCAGTAGAGCTTGTCGGTTCTCTTTGAAAACATGATTTATGGATTGTGCCGCTAGTGGAGTCACCCAAAAATATGAAATTTGGATTCTTTGAGAATGGAGTCACTAGATGAAAAATGTACATCCTACTTGATGTTTGACTATTGTTCACCATCAACATTCAAATATGAAACTCCGTCGTTCATACCCAGGGAAATATTTGAACCCTCGCTCCCTGGCAACAACGCAAATATGTTAGCACTCAGAAAGTAACCAGGCTGTGAAAGGGTAGATCCCGAGGTAACCACAAAACCATTTTAGATTGTATTCTGACCTTATACAATTAGAGATGGATCTCTCAATATTTACAAGCTTTCTCACTTAAGTTATTCAATCATAACACTCATAAGGTCATATTTCTGATAAGGATAATTTATTTTATAAAATTTGGAAAGACAGTCATGGAGGAGACTATTGGGCAATGTTGTCAATAATAAGATATGAGTTTAGTTGCAAGAGGTAGGGGTTTGAAATAATTATGGACAGGGGCATGGTAGACACCATTTTTTCATTCTTGGGGCATTTGCAGTTTGATTAGCATACAAAGGAAGACATCCCATTAAACAGAGCACCTAAATATGATGAATTCTGTAAAAGTTTAGTAGAAAAAGTTTGAAAGAATGAACCTAGAGCATCCAAGATGAATTTTGGTCCATAAAACCACTCTTCAAACATGAAAGAAAGATACATAATGGGATGATAATTAGAAATACGATCACATATAATATCACTTACTAAGAAACGTGGTGTAACAAGAATCTCTACTGTTAGAATAATCAACCCATAGTTACCTACATTTGACATTAATTAATCATTTTTGTCTTATTACCTAGATTCCTAGATTCCATTCTATGCTAGTTGTCTTCTACATGTCCTAGAAGTCAACACATGCTAAATCTGTGTCATGGAGCACTTGTGAAACATCCTGGAAACCAATTTTAGCAAGTCTTCTTTTATTCTTGGTTACTAAAGCACAATTCTTCTTTTTTTGAAAGTTGCCTTGCTTTACAGCAGTTTTAAGGGAAAAGGAAAAGCTAGTCTAGATGTATCTGCCTTGTTTTTTTCCCACATCATCCTCCCTCCTTTTCTCTAAACAAAAGCATGAATGAGTTGTACTTCCATCACTCTTAATCTTTCCCACTTGCTTTATCCAATTCGTGAGCATCTTCATAGATTTGGAAATAGCTTTATGCACCTATGGGGGATTTGACTATTTTTGGTAAGCCTGCTTTTTGACTATCTCGAATAGCATCCTTATGCTTTCGAATCACTCATGTAATTATATATTTCAGCAGCCTATTAATTCATAAGGTTGGCTATTGTACACTTAATCAGTACATATTAGTGTTATGCTCCAATTTCAGTCTCCTTTGGTGTGAATTTTGCATGTTTGATTAGCAATTTTGTGAGTGTAATTGTTCTATCACTTGGGTTCAATTTCCACATGGTATCAGAGACTTTGTAGATAGATTTCTATCATTCTACATTGTTATTTTAGGTTCAACATCTTGAATGGGAGTGCATTCTGTTGACTGGAGGTCACAGTTGCTGAGCTATAGACCAATATTAGAAGATTGTCTTGACTCCATTCAATTTATTTGAGTGGAAAGATGAGATGGAGATATTGTTGAGAGATAAAGGTCTCTACATGGTTACCATGGAAACTGAGGCAGATCCCAATGCAGCTATAGAGAAAATTAAATTGCACAACAGGAGGGATTAGGCCTATGATCTTTTGTGTCTGAGCATTTCAAGAGACCTCCTCTTCCATCTTGATGGATTGACATCACCTAATGAGGTTTGGGAGAATCTTGTAGATATTTTTGGAAAGATATATGAGATGAGAGGACATCAAATCAAGAATGAGCTGATCTCCTTGAATCCCAGTAGCTTCGAATCATTGGAACTCTGCTTTTCCAAGTTTAAGGCCCTCGTTTTGCAACTAAAACACTGTGGGATCGAAAAGAAGGAAGAGAAAATAGTCTTGGCCATACTCTCTAAGCTTGGTCCTGACTACTCAGTGTTTGTTTCAACCTTCCATGCCACCAAGTAGACAAGATGAGCCTAGAAGATTCCTAAGCTTGCAGAGTTCATGGAATCCCTCACCCAGGAGCGAGATAAATTGGTGACAATGGGCACCATCAAACCTTCCAAAGACCAAGATTTGGTTGCTGGAGATTCAAGGGTGGATTCAAAAGGCAAGAAAAAAGCTAAAAAGCCACCTGAGAAAAAGAGAGACAAGGCAAAGTATCAAGAGGAGCCCCAAGGCTCTAGGAAGAACTCCCAAAAGAAGAAGAATAAAGGATAAATGAGCAAGTATGCATAATGTAGTAAGGGCTATCATCCTGAGAGCTCCTATATGAAGAAGCAAATTGACATGTTGACCCAAATCCTAGAGAAGAATAACATCTCTCTTCCTCATTGATCAAAGAAGAGGGAAGGAGGATCAAATTCAGAAGACAGAGAGAGAGTACATGCCTTGGTTGCTGGCACATCAAGCTCACCTAGCTTCATCATTGATTCTGGAGATTTCAGACATATGGTTTCGACAAGGGAGACATTGTCCTCTCTTAAAATGTCGAAAGGTCCACCAATAGTTTTGGGAGATGAATCTCTCACTGACAGTTTGGGGAAGGGTAGGATTGATCTTGACCATGGTAATTTCAATAATGTGTTGTATGTTCCAGGTCTTGCCTCTAATCTCTTGTCGGTGTATCAGATGACTCACACTGGGTCTCCAAAGAAGGCCATCTTCTCCCTTGAAGAAGTTGAAATCACTAATATTTCAAATGGTAAAGTCATAGCAAAAGGTGTTGTTGATCACAATTCGAAGGTATACAAGTTTTCCCATTTTCTACCCTACTCAAACCGCTCTACTCTTCTCATTCATTCTAATGAAGAAAGCAAGCTTTGGCATGAAAGATTTGGCCATCTTAACTACAAGTATCTTTCTGATTTGAGTGACAAAGATATGGTCATAGGGTTATGAAAGATCAAGTTTTCTAAAGGAGTCTGTGACTCTGTCAAGGTTGTATCCTAGGAAAACACCCAGAGCAAAAGTATGAGAGAGCTAGTCATGAGAGAACCTCTGCACCCCTTGAGTTTATCCACAGTGACATTGCTAGTCCATTCCCTCACACTACAAAAATTTACCCCAAAATACGACACCTTGCATGTCTAAAATTCGACACTTATCTATCGCCTTTTCGACACATACACCTTTTTTTTGCCGTCGGTGGCGTGACGTCGGATCTTCGAAATGCGACTAATGTGGGTCGAAGATCTGATAGACCATTGTGTCACATATTCAACCGTATTTCCTTCCAAAGTGTCAATCAAAATTGCATAAAGCATCGGAAATCCGACGGGCAGGATGGCGTTGCCGTCGGTATTTTTATCTAGCAAGCGTCGGCTAACCGATGCCATCCGACACTGGAAGAGTCGGCCTTCTGACGTGGACTGACACTTGAACGGTCGATCGTCCGATGGGTGGAAGCGTCGGAGTCATGCCACGACCATCGGATGTGTTTACCGGAGTGTAGGAAGCACGTTGAAAAAGCGACGTCTGTTGATGGATTTAAAAAAAAATCCAAAGATTAACTAATGAACATTAGAAAGACATATTTAACTAATTAAAACAATTGTTGAAATTCAGGGTTAGGTTAGGATTTGATATAAGATAATTTAAATTTTATACTTTAATGCATAACACAAAACTAAAAAAGAGCTAGATACAGAACAATACTATTGTAATAAATTCAAAACATAATTTTTGTCTCTTTCAACTTTGACACTCCAATGGTCGTTATGTTAAAGTTGGTCCTTGAGATACAATTTTTCAATTGCAATGTGCATAAACTAAACAATAAGAATAGAAATAGTATCATGTAAAACAAACTAACAAATAAAGAACAGTGATAATGAACTATAACAATGTTGGTTTAGATCTAGTTTGGATCTTCCTTATACTCGTATACTTTTAGGGTAACATATTGTCATTGAAAGGACAAGTCACCAAAGGATCAGATGGCATACCTTGTGAGAGAGATAAAAGATAGATTGTAGTAGGTTAAAGTTTAGGCTGCAATAAATGGTAGGCCTTTAGGATAGTCCTAAATCAACCAAGATAGATTCTCCTTCAAATGAACAAAGGAATCCGGCATCCTTAATCCATACATGTAGAGACACTCTTTAATGGACTCAACTTGTTGCAATAGGCAAGACAAAGGTAAGGTAGACTTAGCAGTTTAAATAAGGTTGCAATTTCCTTCCATACAGTCCATAGAAGGTCACGAAAAATAGTCCAACAAGATCACAATTTACTTTAGCGGTCCATAAGGAGATCACACCCATCCTTAGAAACCCAAAAAGAAGTCACTCCCATCCTTTATAATGGCATTAGGTTCATGACTAAATTCAGTGAACAACAACAAGGTGACAGCCTACTCCAATGAGCATCAACAGAGTCACGGACTGCTCTAATGAGAAATGGCAAGGTCATGGGTCAAAATTGGGAAGCCAACAAGGTCATGACTAGCAGTAAGAAGGTACTATTCAACCCTTAGTTTCCACAAGGAGGTTATGACCTGCTCAAAAGCAGCAACAGGAAGGTTGACCCAAATCAAGAGGTCACGGGACAATGACAACCCAACTAAGTGTCACCAAGATAGTCACGGCCCAACCCTAAGGGAATCAAAGAGTTAAAAACCTAGCAAGATAAGAGCTACACACTCACAACTTAGAAGGATAAGGTTTACAAAGTCAGGGTCCAACCCTAAGGGAATCAAACATCTCATGGCCCAGTAAGAGAAGAGTTACACAGTCACATCCCAACAGGATAAACTACTTCAACAAGGGGGTCTCATAAGTTTATTTGTCATTTGGTAATACAAAATGGATCTGAATTAATCCCTCTTCCAAACTTTGCAACAAAAAAAAACTTTGGAAAAGTTTGAAGTCAACAATCAACTTAAAGGCTAAAGTCCAACAAGAAGGTGAAATGAATCACTATGGTTGGCATTTCAAGGTAACATTATCATAAAAAATTCTTGCTTGATGGAAAGACAACCAAAGGGATATGGACAAAAATAATGTTGGGGAAGAAGATGGGCAGTAGCAGAGGAATGAGGACTAGGAGTGAAGCAATCTACTCAAATATTGAAGGACAGAGAGGATTCCCAACATGTCCACACGGAACAAAGATCATCTCTGAACCAAAGCAATCTGTAAATTGTTGCTAGTGAGTAAGAATACATGAAATTTCGATGAAAGTGTATAGCTCATCCTTTTTAACAATTCCTAAGCATAATTAGAACCTGCCATTGCTGGTTTTCCATTTGGGTTTCCAGAATAATCTAGTGTCGAATGTGTTTAAATGCTTTATGACTGAGATCAAACTGGCTGATCGCTGATTAAATTAATGGATCAGCTACAACACTTTTTCTTTGCTAGCTGGCATCTACAACCCAATTTTTATTTGTTCTATTTGCTTGGTTAATGTATTAGCTGGTGCACTATGCAATAACCTGCTATGTAGCCAAACATCTTCAATCCCTGGTGCGGTATGCTTTACATACAGCAAAGCCCCATTATATATATATATATATATATATATTTCATAGACTAATACTAATGAATGGTTGGTTTACTTGGTGCTCTGTTTAAATTATGTGTGCTTAACTAGTTAGCCACAACCATCATATGGCACAGGGGAATAGTTATTAATTAAGTGTTGAGTTTGCACATTCATTATACAGCTGCTAACGAAAGTGACTCCTTAAATCAATTCATCTCAAGCTTTGCATGGAATTATCTACCTACAACCAGTGTTATATACATAACTACTTGTGTGATCAAGTCTTTGCAACTAACTCCAGCCATATATAATGCTTGTGTAATGTTTAACTGTCAGCCTATTTCTGAATTGCAGAATGCCTTGCATCTTATTAGCCGCTGGTTTTCTGAATGGGCAGAGTTATAACTATTATAATGCAATAAATAGAGTTGGAACTCAGTTGAGAAACAATCTTCGACTATTGGTTTTGAATTGGTGTAAACAATTTTGTTTATTTGAGAAGCATTGCAAGGATATAAGACCATTCCTTGGTTGAGCATCCATCCAGTGGAAGGCATTGTGAATCCATCTAGCCAAGCTTGAAACCAATTAGAGCGGAGCCATTCATTCATCCCTTTTGGTGAATAGGAAGTAGAGAACATGAAGCTTTGAACCCAACATTTATAGGATAATGGCAAAGAGTAAATTTTTTTTTTGGCCTCAATGTTGATGACACTGACAGGCCATAGGCCTATTGTTTGTTTTGGTTCATCTTGCTAGGCTGTCACTTTAAATTACTCTCATCGTCATAATCTTATCTCTATTCCAAGATTCTAAGACTAATCGATTATGCCAAATAAAGAGAAAAGTAAAAGTGAAAAATACAAAACCTTCAAATGAAACCTTAGTTTTACGCAAAACAACTATAATCCAATTTGATGGAAATCAGCCATGAATTGAACGTAAAAAATACCCAAAGTAAGCTAACAAAGAATGAATGCACATAGAACAAGGAAATAAATGATATCACTAGATGTCAAAACAGGTGTTAATAGCCTCCAACAAGTAAAAGGGTTATCCACATGCAAAAGTTTATTAAGAATTATGAGTATCTATCCATCGACTATGAGAATAGATCTCCAAGTGGCTAGGTCAATATTTGCATCATGCACCCAAAGGGAAATAAGTAGACTTGTCCTTTTTTTTTGTCTTACGTTGTATGTATATATGGTAACACCATTGGATAAAAAAGTGCATAAGTTTAGGTGTGTCTAGTAGACCTACCACTGCCTCTATTTATTGTAACACAGGCTTCAATATGCACAGCTTCGAAATATGGATTAGAAGTGAGAAAAATAAACAACTCAAGTTATTGATAACTTTTGGGATCATGGTTATTTTTTGATAGTATTCTCTTACCCTACCATTACGTTACAAAAGAATCCATCTATGAATTTACTCTGAAGCATATGTATGATTTAGTGGGATAAAGTAGGCAATGCACCCTATATAACATTATTATTGGATGAAATTGTGCTCAATTCTAGGTATGTACACAAGTGACGAGACTATAAGTAAGGAAAATCAGCTAGTTAGGTTATTGATATTTTTTAGATTATGGTCATTTATTGGTAGTATTCTCTTACCTTACTATCATGTTGCAAAGGAAGCCATCGATTGAGCCTGTCTAGATTTAGTACTAAGACCATTCTTACATATTGGATGAAATCTTCCACCATTCACAATGTTCGATTATAACTACGAAAGAACTAAGGTTTTCATAAGCTGATACATGAAAGTTAGGAGGCAGGGAGAGTATACCTCTATTCTCGTCATTTCAGCTTCTGCTTTTATTTTTTGATTACTTTCTCAGGCTTACAAGAGAATCACATGGCCATGTATTTAGCATACTCTGCCTCCTCCCATGCTGCAACCCAAGCCTCTAGGACATTCAATTTAGCATGTTCCATATCATTAGTATTGAGTGATTTAGAAGCATATTGCTCTTAAAATTCTTTACTAGCCCATCCCATGATATTTGACTTTCCCAAATTGTGTACCTAGAGCCATAATTTCCCTTCTAGTGCCCTCATGCACTTGCTTCTTTGATAATTCATGATGGTTTTTCAGGCCCAGTTGAGAATTTTTTTACTGCCTCCACTGGCGCTACACATCTTCCTAGAGTAGATGGTCATGAATTAACATGGCTCCTAGTTGAAGGTGTTGTAGCTCTGAGAGGGGTTCCTATTCTTGAAGGCTCTTGGCTTGCAATAGGGGTCATTTCTGTCCCCATATCCCTCGTGGAATCTGATCTCACATTTGAAGTTGGTGGGGTGTAGGATAGGTGTTCAGTGGATAGGTTTGTGATGGGCTTATCCCCCTTTTTTCTCTTTTTATTCTTTATATGATTCACATTTAACCCTATTTCAGATTCTGCATTTCCCCATTTCTCCCAAACATTACTACCATGATATCTCACTCTAAGACATTTTTTAGGACAATAGTGTTGGAGATAGCAATCCACACCTTTATATGCAACTAGCATGGATTCCCATCACAAAAAGAGAAATAACCTCAGTGGTAAAGTAGTTTATCAACTGATGGTGGATCATAGCTTTGATTCCTAGCATGTCCAATTTTCAACAAGGTAACACACGCAAGTGGTTGGTGATGGAAAGGAGACCTGAGCCAGGGTGTTATTTGAAGGTGAATTGTTAATATAGAAATCCACACCTTGTAGAAAAACCATTATGGATTCCTAGTATTTAAAGGGGTGAAGCTTAATGGTACAACAATCCATTGGCCAAAGGTAGCTCCTGTGTTCAATTCCTATTCTATCTTGTTTTCAACAAGTGATATTTGTTGTAGTCAAAGACACATCCAATTAGGATATGTGGAATTTGAGAGCTAAAATGACACTATCGAGGGACACACTAAATGTATTTAGTTCAATTATTTTAGATGCATTTAATATCTCTTAGTCACCAAGTGTGAAGACCCTTTTCATTTAGGGCTTAACACAACCACAACTCGGCTTAAGATGGGATGCAAACAAGTCACTTCGAGAGATGTAAGGTCAAATCATCCCTGACCTACTTATAAGAGGTTACCACAATTCATATTAAGGTTGAGGGAGAACATCATAGTCCATATCCTAGCTAGGAGAGATCAAGACAGTCACAACCCACTAGGATATCATAGCCCGCTAGGATACACAGTTACAAGCCACTAGGATAGTTCTTACATGGTCACATATCACTAGGATAGGTCTTAAACGATCACATACCACTAGGATACACATTCACATCCCACTAGGATAGTTCTTGCATAGTCACAAGCCATTAAGATAGGTCTTACATAGTCACAACCCACAAGGATACACAGTCACAACTAAGGTTTAGCAGCCTCAAAGGGATGAAGTCCAAGATAATAGTCCAAGAGCATTCCATGACTACATTGCATACATTTCATATAAAGTGTGTGTATCAAAATATTTAAGGCTCAATTTTCTCAATTTTTTGAAAAAAAAGACTTAAATAAACTAGCAAGGTATATACCAAACAAATATTATATAATGGTTTCTTTTTATGCTAATGAAAAATCATCATTTGTATTAAAAAACAAACATCTATGTGGCAAAAAAACCTTCAATTACAAGGCAGTCTTTGAGTGGTACAAGTCGCATAGTTGTACTGTTTGGTCATATGAACATGTATGCCTATCCATTTGAAAAATTGTAAAGAAAGTAAACTAAATCAAATAATAACTCCAGCTAGATGCATATGACCGTAAATCCCATTCACACCATAAGTCAACACTCTATAGACTTGCTGCACCACAATGAACATAGTCTTTATTCCCTTCTATATTTAGTAACTCTTCATGTATAAACACAAAAAAGGAATCAATTGACCTGTGAATACTAGTGGGCAATATGCTCTATAGTGTTGAAAATTTAGAAATTATTTCAAAAGAAAATCAACAAAACATAATTACTCCAATACCTGGATTATGACATCCCACCACTTGACCATGCTATCATCACCTGTTGAAAGTAATGAAGTTTGTCCTTTAAAGAATACCTCACCAATCCAATAAATGGAGACATCCATTACAAAACTAGTGGTTAAAGGAAATGTTGATCCTTTGAATAGTTCCTTCCATCTTAGATACAATATGCTATTGAATCACATGCATTACAAGGACGGTGGCATAGAGATTGTTGAAATAATATTTCTACAAGTTCCAGTTTGATCATGAGCTTCCCATTCTTCATAAATGTGTGAAGGATCTAGGGGAACAATAGATGATGGGTATGGTGTTGTTGGAAAATATTGATTTAAAAGTTAATGAGTGGATCTCACCTGTACATGAAGTGACTCATGGAAAAATGTTAGGACTTTGCTTATCAAAATGGATCAAACATGACAAAATTCAACATAGGAAAATAAGGAAATGTAGGACTCTGTGGATTAGATTAGAGTCCATAATCCAACAAACCATGGCAATTTAACAACGCAAAATGAATAAGTATTTGATGAATGCATGGTTAGGTTCCTAAAGAGGAATCTAATCCTTGGGATTTATGAAAAGATTTTAGATCTGTGACTGTCATGGAGAAGATTATGGATACTAAATATAAGGTTTCTCTCATATACTTAAAGTTCTTTTGAGAAGAATCCGAAAACTCCTAAATCTAGCAACATACTTAGTATTGAGCTGACAAAAAGAGATTCCTTTGACATTTTTTACTCATGCCAATAGTTTTAATTTTTGAGCTTATATTTAAATAAATGGATGCATATGAAACTTAATTCTTGTGACAAGAATTGTTTATTGTTTTGATTTTCCGAGTCTTAATCCTAGAGTTCAAGTTTTCCATCCCAAGGCTAGTATTTAGTCCATCACTTCTCTAAGTCATGTCTAGTTCTCAATGTCAATTTGTAATGACAAAAAAATAGTATGAATGAATTTAGGTTCCCACGTTCAAATTTTAGGGGTCAACTCACTTGAGATCCATCGGTATGTATCATATGAAAATATAGAAAAATGAAGACAAGTCACTTGGTAGAAAAGATATTGAGGAAGAAAAATGTTACACTTTTCAGTTGCACGGTTTTGTTGGAGGATTTTGAGGTTCTCATGCATCCCACAAGAGGTGTTATTCCAATGTGATACCACCATTATCCCATAACCTAAAATGTAATGGAATTTTTTTTAAGGTTATTCAAAGTAAATTTTTGGGGAATCCAACATTCCACCTCAAAACACAGGAGCAAAGAAATCATGGAGTGTAGTTTCTAAGTTAAGTTGGTTCAAGAAGTAGAGTTTCAATGAAAGTTTTTGTTAGTTTGTGAGAGTGGGTATTATTGGGATTGAACCTAACACCCAAGAATGTACACAGGTCTACAATGAAAATTATTTCACACCGATGCATCAGATCAATATCTAGAACAATGTTGCAAATATCTCCAATTTCTCCCAATATTTCCAAAACTTTATTGAGCTTTAAAGTTTTCTATTGCTCCTGATGTTTTTGATATTTTCTGTGTTTTTCAGTTCCAAAATTATGCTTGCTGATATTTTCTGATTTTTTCAGGTCCAAGTTTATGCCTACTAATATTTTCCTCGACATTTTCCATAATATTTCCAATATGTGTATATCTGGGCCATCAATGATATATCCCAATATGAAAATTGCAACATTGATCTGGAAAAATATTTGTAGCTAGGGATGCAATTTGGTAAGGGTGGTTGAAAATTGAAAAATGGGTTTGAAGCCATTTTGGAAAGCATTTATCTTTCAAGAGAAACTAGAGAAAAAAATCCAAATATGTGGAGAGGTGCACAATGTGAAATACTAAAGCCCTATGACCTTCTTTCTCACCAGGAATGTGTTTCGAGTTCCTCTGTGCACTTCATAAACACTTGCCAGGTTGTTTCAACAAATATATTTTTCAAAGCAGAATTTTCTTGTTTTGGAACAACTCCAAACTTTTTGGTTTAATGATGAACCTAACAATGTAGAAATGTCAAGGATGTCAAAAGACCCCTGCCTAACTTGTAGAACGTTTACATAGTCTATATTCTTTCCTCTAGTGATTTTTTTTCACCTCTATGTATGGTAATCATCATCATCAACTAAATTTATGTGTGTGCACATGCATAAATACCCAATACACAGATCAATCAAACAAAAGAAAACATATTTATACCTTGATTTCTGGGATCTTCACACTGTCTTCTTATGCTTTACCTTTCAAAACATCATTCAACATACTTCATTTTTTGTCCTGTTGCAATAGTTTCATGTTAGGACCCATCAAATATATTTATGTTTGTTTATGAAAACAACAAAAAC
>LPNX010467282.1:1175835-1274266 GCA_001517045.1 Pseudotsuga menziesii | reverse complement strand
CAATGCCTATACTTGCAAATAACAATTTATTTCACTATTTCACAAAGCAAATAACAATGCATCTACAATGCAAATTATTTCACTCAATAGTTGAAAAATACTTTCATTAAATCATTCTTTAAAACATTCATCAAACCATTCAATCATTCAATAGCTGAAAAAACCATTCATTAAAACATTAATTTAGTCAATGGAAGAAAAAAAATCAGTAAACAATTCAGTAAAGCATCCATTCATAAAAGACTGATATTGTGCTATGCTTTCAAAAATATATTTCAAATTTACAAAAAAATTTAGAGTGATGGATTTATAAAAGGCCTATGCAGATATTCCGTGGCCTTGGAGTCCTGTGCTTCCAAAATTTTCCATTCACCCCATTGCAATGTCAGACCCTTCTTTGAGAGCTTGTCTGCCTCCTTATTTCGCTCTTTGTAAACATGAGTGAAAGAGATTGATTCAAAGAATGAGAGAGAATGGGTTGTCTCTTCAAATAATGCATCTAGAGAAGCAGTTCTACATTTATGTATCTTATTCATCTAGTTTATAACCACCATTGAGTCACCATATACTTGTAACTGTCTGCAATTTCTTTCATTGGCAAAACAGAGAAGTAATTTCAATGTCATGAGTTCTACATAGTTGTTGGTTCCAGTTCCCAGGCCCAAAGAAATTTGAAAAAAATGACTTTGATTTAGATATAAGCATGCACCTCCTGAGTTTGTGCACTGAATGCTTGTTTTCTTCCATCCAATTGCTAGAACTCCAGAGTGGCCGATGGCACTTTGCGTTGTGAAAGAGTATTGCGGAAGAAGTGATGTTAAACTAGTTTCAACTTCCAGCTTTGGACCCATTGTTTCTTGTGGAAGGATGACTTATGGTGATAGAACCTCCATCATCCTTTTTAGAGAAATATTTTTCCGGGTGCTTGCCAAACCCCTACAGTTGAGGGAGACAAATTTCATTTGGGCACCCCATCTGGGGTTTGCACTCCTCTAAGCACCCCGAAAATGGTTGTTTGTCTGCCACTTGCCTGATCCCTAAGCACCATGCTTTGAGCCATAGAGAGGTGAGATGGTCTTCCTCTCCCTTTCCCTTTGGATGTGATCTTGGCATTTACCCCTAGTCCTTTTGTAGGGATTTTTGGTTTTTGAGGGATTGTAACGTCCCTTGAACGAAGGTGGAAATAGATAGAGAAGGACTGAGTGGGCGAGTCATTTGTTATGGTGGAAGGGGTGGGAGATTCATTCAAAGATAAATCATTCAATTTATTTCTAAGGGAATAAGTGTTCATACCCGGTGGGGGAGACGCGATCAGACGTTGTTTCGTCTATTGGGGAGGTCCTTCTGCTGCTATTTCTCCCGCTCTTTCCAGTTGATCCAATGGTTGTTCTGTGCCCTCTGACCTGAGAGGATTTTCGTCTGAAGCTGTGTTCGGATTAGTTTCTTTGGATCTTGGGGCCTCTGTTTTCCTAACCCACTTCCTTATTCCAGTTGTTGAGGGAATAAAGTTTGGGCAGTTTCTTTCCAAATGTCTTGTTTCATGACATTTGTGGCATCAAAATGGGAGCCCTTCATAGTCCAACAGCTGTCTTTTTTGCTTGTTTTTCCATACAAAATTAAAGGCTTCATGAGGAAGACTGGTTCTGATGTTCAAAGAGACTAATGAGTTTGCTGATTCTTATATGCCTGATAATGATGATTTAATTATAGATCCTAACAATACTACAATACCAAAATGGGCATCAAATACCATTCATGCAGTTGGGGAACTAGTTTGAAATCCTAATGACACTAGGAGGACTAGATCTCAATTTGAGAGTGCCCTTTGTGTGAAGGATCCTCTATTTGATGAGTAGTGCTATCTAATGGTTGAATTAGATCCACAGACATATGAATATTCTTTTTGGGTACATAGGTTACTCCCAAAATACTAAACACTAAGAGCATCCACTCACACAAACAAATCACAAATCAACACACCGATATTTTGACGTGGTTAAAATCCTCGAGAGGGAAATAGTCCACGGCCCCATCCAAATAGCTACTTGGAGCAAATTATTATGAAAAATAAAGAAAGTTACAAATGAGCTTCTCATAATCGACCAAATAGCCAAGGACCCTCCATGCTCTTTAAATAGAGATCATGGACCAATCGGGTGTTAAGCCATAGATCAATAGTAGGTATGATCTAAGAGAATTTGAACCGTCGGATCACTTTATGTCTAGAACATATCGTGACCATCATATTAGAATATTTAAAAATGAATACTAATGCATACTAAAGAAACACACTTTACCTAACGGATATATCACATAAGTTGATCTTAACTAACTCCTAAGTGTCTAAATGTCCTAACATCCCCCCTTAAGAACAACTTGGGATATGATTGAAGGATTTACAAAAGTGACACTATTAGGAGAAGGAAGGAGGCGTTAGAGCCTATCCCCCCTTAATGACACATTCCTGAACTCCTAACATAGATCAAAGTTTAGAAAACTTCACTTTTGTAAGAGACTTAGTGAAGATGTCTGCAACTTGATCATTTGTAGGGAAATAGAGCATTGCAAGAACACGATCATGAACAAGATTTCTAATGAAGTGCATGTGTAGCTCAATGTGTTTGTTGTGTTTATGTAGAACTGGATATTTGGAAATCTTGATGGCACTTTGATTTTCGCACCAAAGTGGAGTAGGATGTTGCTGCTCAAATCCAAAATCTAAAAGGATCTATCGAAGCCACAAAGCTTCATGACTAGCATTAACTCCGGCTCAATATTCTCCTTCTACTGAAGAAAGAGCAAGAGATTGTTGTTTCTTACAAGCCAAAGTGACAGGTCTAGATCCCATACTAAAAACATAATTTGCTGTATACTTTCGATCATCAGGATCGCCGGCCCAATCCAAATCAATGAAACCAACTAACAAAGGCCCCCCCCGTATTGTAATGAATCCCAAACTAAATTGTACCTCAAATATATCAAAGTATTCTTTTTGCCGCTTTCCAGTGACTTTCATGAGGTGTTTACATATAACGGGAAACACAACCAATGACAAAGGAAAGGTCGATATAGGAATGAGTGAAGTATAAGAGACTACCAACAAGATGAAGATACAAGGTGGCATCTGCTTCAGGTGAAGTACAAGTGGCATAAAGTTTGACTCCAGACTGGAAGGGAGAAGGGGATGGTTTACAATATTCCATGTGAAAGTGACGAAGAAGGTTACAAGCATACTTAGATTGGGAAATAAAGATTCCTTCTTTGGTTTTCAAGACTTGGAGACCAAGAAAATAATGCAAATGTCCTAAGTCTGGCATTTCAAAATTTTTCTTAAGACTAGATTTCACATGGGTTAAAAGTTTAGGGTCACTACAAGTAAGAATAAGATCATCAACATAAAGAACAAGTATGATGAGATGGTTTCCTACTTTCTTGGTATAGACATTAGGCTCAGAATGGCATCTATAAAAACCAATTTTAAGGAGAAAGCTATCCATTTTGGCATAAAAAGCTCTAAGAGCTTTCTTAAGGCCATATAAGGATTTCTTAAGGCGACAGACAAGGCTAGAGTTATTATGAACATATCCAGGAGGTTGTTCCATGTAAATTTCCTCCTGTAAATCACCATGTAAGAAGGCATACTTGACATCCATTTTATGGACTTCCCAGTTATGTAAGGCTGCAAGGGAAAGAACAAGGCTGATGGAGTTCATTTTTGCGACTGGAGCAAAGGTTTCATTGTATTCAATCCCTTCAACTTGGGAAAAACCTTTGGAAACTAACCTTGCCTTAAGTCTTTCAACACTTCCATATGATGCATACTCAGTTCTGTAGAGCTATTTACATCTGACAAGTTTTCTTCCTTTTGGAAGAGGAACAAGATCCCAAGTATCGTTCACCATTAAGGAACGATATTCTTCATCCATAGCTGCATCCGAATCTGGATTTCCTGAAGCTTCAACAAAAGTTTCTGGATCATGATTCTTAGAAACTTGAGCTAAAAGAGAAGAGGCTCATTGAAACTGAGAACATGTACGACGTTCATCTCTAGGATCATCGACAAGATCACTAGCTACTTCACATGTTGAATGGACCCATCGAAGAAGCACTTGTGCTGGTGCAACTAGAGGAACATTAGCAGGCGGAATTTGGAAACCCGTTAAGAAATTTGGAAGTAGAAGAAGGCACAATCGTCGAATCAGGATCGCAAGCCAAAGATGGAACAACCGCCAAGTTAGGCTCACAGGACAAGAGATTTTCATCAAATTTAACATCTCTTCTAATTATTATATCATGAGAATGTGGCTGAAGAAGTCTATAACCTTTTACATCTTCAGAATATCCAACAAATATGCACTTTTCACTTTTAGGCTGCAATGCTTTCCATTTTTCAACTAGAATGTGAGCCCATACTTCATTACCAAACACATGGAAGTGACTTACATCTGATTTAATTTTACTCCATGGTTCTTTCAGTGTTATACCTTGTAAAAATTTAGTGGGTGTGCGATTAAATATGTAATTTACACAATTTATGGCCTCAGCCCAATATTGAAGACTTAGTCCCTTAGATTGGATCATATAATTAGCCATTTCTTTTAAAGTGCGGTTCTTCCATTCAACTACACCATTTTGTTGTGGTGTATATGGAAAAGTGTGTTGTTGTTGGATTCCTTGCTCAATGTAGAAAGTAGTGAACGTTTTGTTAACATATTCTCCTCCATTGTGAGATATTAACTTAATATTTTGATGACCAGATTGTTTTTCAATAAGGGCCTTGTAGGCCAAGAACATGTTAAATACTTCGCTCTTAAGTTTTAGGAATTAAACCCAAGTGTGTCTGGAGTAGTCATCAATGAAAGTTAAGAAATATTTGAAACCAGAAAAGGAAGTAGATGGAAGAGGATCACACAAGTCACTTTTTACAAGCTCCAAGGGAACCGAGGCGTGCCAAGAGGCACGTTTGTCAAAATTGTCCTGATGATGTTTTCCAAGTACACAACCAGAACAAACACCATCCTTGCAAGATACCATCGGATGACCAGTCACCATATTGTATTTACATCATTGTTACAATGAATGATAATTTAAGTGACCAAATCGCTCATGCCAAAGTTTTCTCAAGTTATCACTATGAACAACAAAAACTGAAGAAAAAGGTGATGAACCAAAGTTGTTAAATTTGTACAACCTAAAAATATCATTAACCATTCCAGTAGCTAGGACATGTTGAGGATATTTAAAATCCTTGATTACAACTTGGTGAGGTGTAAACGTTATAGTTTTACCTTCACCATGAGTGATTTGATAGACTGACAACAAATTGCAGGAATTCTTGGAACACATAGTACATCACTAAAATGACCATTTTCTACTAGAACTATTCCAGATCCTACAACACTTAGAGAACTATGATCACCAACAAATATTTGTTTGGTATTACATTTATGCATATTAGAAAATATGGCTTGATCCTTGGCCATATGATAATATGCTCCAGAATCAATGAGCCATTCATTTGAAGTAGAAGAAGAAGATGCAATATAAGAATAATCAGATGCACAAAGTGCATGTCCATGAGAGGTATATTCTGAAGATGAATCTAGGTTGATGTGGTGCTTCTTCATTGCTGCTTCCAAGGATGCCATATTCTTGAAACACTTAAGATTTATCATGATTATCTTTCCCACAAAAATTGCAATGACGCTCAGTCTTCTTTCCTTTTGTCTTGGATCCTTTGTCATTTTTTAAAGAAGGAGCTGACTAAGAGGGTTTGGGACCCTTGTTTGGCTTATTATTGCAAAAATTATGTTTCTTGGGAAGCTTAGACTTTTCTTTCTGTTGAGACAATAAGGATTTCCTAGATGTATCTGCATTGTTAACTATTCCAATATGAATGAGCTTATCTTGCTCTCTAATTAATGAATCAAAAAAGGATTCAAGACTAGGCTCTTAATATCTAGTTGCAGTCAAGGATTCTTTCATGGAGTAAATTGTAGATACAAAACATAATATGCAGGTCCAAGTTTGGAAAGAATATGATAAATACATCGTTTGTCTTCTTTCTTAATCTTGCATTTTTCACATAAGAGTCTAAGAGTTTTGTACTTAGATAAATAGTCTTGAATGCATGAAAAATCACTTGGATTCAAAGAAATCAACTCATTCTCAAGTTGATGACCTCGAATTTCACTGTGTTTACCAAAGACAGATTCCAACTTTTCCCAAGATTTATCAGGTTCATCAATTCCAGATATGTGGAATCACAAATCAATAGATATTGACATCCCAATCAATCCACGATCTTCATAACATCTATTTGCCCATTTTATTTTCTTATCATCACCAATGGGCTCTATTTCTTTCTTTGAGGTAATTCTGAAAAGTCCCCTACTTCGTAGAACATCTTTCATACGAGATTTCCATGAGAAATAGTTAGAACTGGCAAGTAGAATATCACAAGAGGTGGTCATACTATAAAATAATTGCACTAACTGTCTGGATCCAAAGAGCTCGAAAAATTAGGTTGTTTAAAAAAAATGGCACTGAAAACTGATTTTGAATGATGAAGTTATGCTTGATTAAATAAAATGTTGAAGATGTCCCCAATAGTGACGTGGCAAATTTTTATCTTGACCAACTAAAAAAAAGAACCCCCTTCTTCCCAAGATGAATCTTTGACAATCACTTTTACAATAAAATTGTTTTTAAGTGAATCACTTTTGTAAAATAAGTGATTTTCACTTTTACAATAATGGTACTTTAAATAGTGCCGCAATAAAAAACTTAAGTGACTCACTTTTTATTTTATTTTATTTTTAAGTGAGATGCACTTTTACAATAAAGTAACTTAAAAATAGAAATTGCATGCACTATTAAAAAATAACTTAATAAGAGTTGAACTCAATCCTTATTAAAAAATAAAACAACTTTGAACCAAGTGAGCTAAGTTTAAAATGTATGCAAAAGAAGGGAATGATGAAGAGGTTTTTTTTTTTTTTTTGACTCTTCTCTCTCAGTTTTCGTGCTTACTTCTTTTTCTTGCAAATCACACCACAAACCGAAAAACAAAATAATTTTTTTTTTTCACACTTGTGGGGTTAGATCTCGTTAAATTACGCGGAAAGTCTATGTTTTCTCTCTGTTTCTGATTCGCTGCGATCGCACAAGGTACACAGCAAAGAGCATACGTAGCCGAGAAAATCCTTTCCCTTTTTTTTTCTGATTCACTGGGGTCATGCAAGGTGCACGAAAAAGAGAATATGCATACAAGGAAGGAAATAATCTGAGACTAAAAATAATGAAGATCTAAATAATAAAATGGATAAACATACGAGAGCTTAAAAAAAAACAAATCTGTCATTGTAACATTATACCTTCAGATTTGCCGAAATAGGTGTTTCTGGATCAAACGGAAACGGTTTTTGATGAAATGAAAACTATTTTCCAATGGAAATGATGCTACAGACGCAATAGAATAGCTCCCATAGGCCACAAATACACATAAAATCTAGAACCAAAAACCCTTTCAAAGTTTCGACAACATAGGTTCAAGATCTAGATCACAAACGGAAGCAGATCTTCATAAACGCTCGGATACCATGTTTGGGCACACAAGGTACTCCCAAAAGACCAAACACCAAGAGAATCCACTCACACAAACAACTCATAGATCAACACACCGGTATTTTGACGTGGTTAAAACCATCGAGAGGGAAATAGTCCATGTCCCCAGCCAAATAGCTACTTGGAGCAATTTATTATGCAAAAGAAAGAATGTTACAAATGAGCTTCTCATAATCGATCAACTAGCCAAGGACCCTCCATGCTCTTTAAATAGAGATCATGGACCAATCGGGTGTTAAGCCACGGAACAATGGTAGGTATGATCTAAGAGAAGTTGAACCGTCGGATCACTTTATGTCTAGAACATATCGTGATCGTTGGATTAGAATATTTACAAATGCATACTAATGCATACTAAAGAAACACACTTTAACTAATGGATATATTACACAATTTGATCTTAACTAACTCCTAAGTGTCTAAATATCCTAACAGATGCCTCAAATGATCAAAGATGGCAAAAATCCATGCAAGAAGAATTCAGCTAGCTCCAGAAGAACAACACTTGGGAACTGGTTGATCTTCTTTGAGGGAGGAAGCTAATTCAGTGTAAGTGGGTCTTCAAGACTAAGTTTGTTTTTGATGGTTCACCTTTGAAATATAAGACAATATTGGTATCCAAGGGCTACTTACAAGCACATGGTATTGACTACAATGAAACATTTGCACTAGTGGAAAAGATGGACTCCATAAGGCTAGCTCTAGCCATTGCAGCTTTGAAGCAATGGGAAGTGCATCACATGGATGTGAAGTGTGATTTCCTAAATGGATATCTCACTAAAGAGATTTACATGCAGCAACCTGAAGGGTTTGTTTCTAATCCATCTTTAGTGTGTAGGTTAAATAAATCATTGTATGGGCTCAAGCAGGCCCCAAGGCTTGGTATGCCAAAATTGATGGCTTTCTATTGTCATTGAGTTTTGTTCGATGCAAGTTTGATCCGAATGTTTATTTGAAGCTAATTCATGGTCTTTTGATTATTATTGTTTTATATGTGGATGACCTATTGATTACAGGAAGTTCAAATAAAGAGATTGCCTCCTTGAAGGATGCAATGAACCATGCATTTTCCATGACAGATTTGGGATTGTTGAGCCAATTCTTGGGTCTCAAAATTTCTCAATCCCAACATGGAATAAAAGTACATCAATCCAAGTATTCTTAAGATTCGCTCACCAAGTTCAACATGAAAGATTTCAATTCAAGCAAGACTCCATTCCTTTTAGGAGTTAAGCTTGAAGAAGCAGGTTCTTCTCCTATGGTAAATAATACACTGTATACGCAGTTGATTGGGTGTTTGCTTTATCTTACACACACTCGAATTGATTTATCTTATGCAGTTAATGTTTTTTTTGATACATGGATCATCCTCATGAGATCCACTGGAGAGAAGCCAAAAGGATCCTAACATTGTTCAAGGAATGAGAACTCATGGGATCTTCTACAAAGCAAAATCCAATCTTGATTTGATTTGGTTTACTGACAGTGATTGGGAAGGTGACAACACAGATCAAAAGTCTACATCAAGATATGTGTTCATGCTTGTAGAAGGACCAATCACCTTGTCAATAAAGAAGCAGAGTGCCATAGCACTCTCATCTACAGAAGCGATGTATAGAGGAGTTGTAAATGCAACAACTCAATGTTTATGGTTGTAGGGGATACTTGGAGAATGTGGATTCGAATCAGAGTTTTCAACTATTATCTATTGTGATAATCAGAGCACCATTCGAATCTGTAATGATCCATTTTAGAGACAGTGAACCAAGCACATCGAGATCCATATGCACTACATCAGAGATCGTGTGGATGATGGTACCATTGTTCTACTCTTCTGTGCATCTTCAGAACAAGTAGCAGACATATTCACCAAATTTTTTGGTGAGAAGACCTTTAGTAATATCAAATCACTATCGGGGATTGCTGATCATGCTGTGAAGCATGATTGATGACAAGATTTCCAAATTTTGTTTCACGTCCATGTTTAAAGGGAGGATTTTTCTCACTGGGTTTTTCCTCTTTCCTTGGTTGTATGGACAATAAGTATGTAAAGGGTGACTAAGCCTTGTTACTTGGCCCTATATTTTTATGATATTTACTCATAAATTCAGGCTTAAGGGGGGTGTTAGAATAATCAACCCATAGTTACCTACATTTGACATTAATTAATCATTTTTGTCTTATTACCTAGATTCCTAGATTCCATTCTATGCTAGTTGTCTTCCACATGTCCTAGAAGTCAACACATGCTAAAACTGGGTCATGGAGCACTTGGGGAACATCTTGGAAACCAATTTTTAGCAACTCTGCTTTTATTCCTAGTTACTAAAGAGCAGTTCTGCTTTTTCTGAAAGCTGCCTTGCTTTATAGCAGTTTTAAGGAAAAAGGAAAAGCTAGTCTAGGTGTAACTGCCTTATTTTTTTCACATCATCCTCCCTCCTTTTATCCAAACAAAATCATGAATGAGTTTTCCTTCCATCACTCTTAAGCTTTCCCATTTGTTTTATCCAATTTGTGAGCATATTCATAGATTTGGAAACAACTTTATGCACCTATGGGAGATTTGACTATTTTTGCTAAGCCTTCTTTTTGTCTATTTCAAATAGCATCCTTATGCTTTCGAACCACTCATGTAATTAAATATTTGAGCATCCTATTACTTCATAATATTGGCTATTGTACACTTACTCAATACAGATTAGTGTTATGCTCCAATTTCAGTCTCCTTTGGTGTGAATTTTACATGTTTGATTAGAAATTTTGTGAGTGTAATTGTTCTATCACTTGGGTTCAATTTCCACATATACTATGAAAAAATTCAACATCTCTTCTCTGCAACTTTATTCATTTTCAGAAATTGAATCTATTACAATGAAAGAGCCTCTCTTCTCTTGAAAATACAACCTTGAATTTGTCTATTACATCTAAATATATATAAAATAGCTACATCTACTCTGTCTTTAATTCGAATTCTAACTTCCTTCCTAAAAATAGAAACAATTACAAACAGAAAGACATGTTTAACTGGTTTCTTGCTTTCTAGGAGGTGGATTCCTGAACAATAGGCTTCAAATCCACACCTGCATATCTCAAATGGTGACAACTATGTAAAAATTGACTGAGAGTTTTATAATTAAACATGTTCCATACAAAACCCATGTTTCCATTTTTCTAAACTCTCCTCCATCTCGTCGAAATATGCATTTGAAATTGATGACTCAGACAAGAATTTGAAATTCTTGAGAATTTCCCTGTAAATATTACTCTGATTCTCCCAAACCGTAACACTTGTATAAAAACGGAAGATGTTTTTTGGATATTATCCTGTATTGAAGAAAAAAGTCCTTCAGTGTTTTAAAATTACTTCCCATCGTATGGAAATAGTTGTTTTAAAATAGTTACTAAAATAGTCATTCCGAGGAAAAACATCCCTTGCTGCTACAATTGATATCTGATACTGAGTTTTTCCCTTGTCATTTTATAAGTTTTAATTTGGTTATTTTATTCATGTTCGAAACCTTTTTGATAATTTTCCATAGCTTTATCATATTCTCTCATGAAGAACTGAACAACACCTTTCTTGAATAACCTTTATAAATGATGAATCCAACTTTTAGCATTGAAAATATCTTATGATCTATTCTGATTAGATGCTCAATATATGCTCCAACTTATGCAATATTGGCCTCCTTTGATGCTTTGGACATCTAATTGAACTACTTAATGTTTTACCAGTCTATTAAGCATAAGATATCTGATTGTCACAAGTGCTTTGAACCTTACATCCACCTCATTTTCTTATGCATATCCCAACTCCATAGCTGCTAAAAGAACTTGTTGTTGACCATCTTCATCTTTTGTGTCAATTAACAACACCATATAGTTGAGTATCAAGGTAGAGTATGATAGCCGAATACTTTTGTTTGAGGATGAACAATCATTCCGAGAAAAGGCTAATAGTCTCACCACGGTGATAAGCCATCCATGTTCTAAAACACGCATGCTTAAAGGAATTGATAACTACCCGAATACTTGTTAATTGAGTTTCAATCAAAATAGGTGCAATTGTACTAAAGCTCTCCCATAATCTTTTTGAACCATTACTAAATAGTACCAGGAAACATATTTTGTAGGCTCTAGTCATAATGTGTTTGACAAAAAATTTCTTGCAATTGGCAAGGGATTGCCACCACAAATTTCAGCATCTCGCTAGTGAGAGAGAGACCAGAATATAGACAAGGTAAAAATTTCTAAACTCCATATTCAAGGACCCTTTCACTTTAAACCTTTAGAGTGTGTTTTCCAGATCCAAAACTTTCATTTTTTCTTGAACCAAATAAATAAGAAGCATGTACGTTTCAATGTCAATCATTGGTGATGACTGTGTAATCTGCAGTTTTTCTTTTGTTCTCAACAAAACTCCTTGTTCCCATTTTCCAATTTCATCTAGAGTAGCATCAAGGACAATTTATGATTTGTCAAAAGGTGGGTTTTTTACCATTTTTGAATCAGCAGAATCCAATTCTGTTGAATTATTTCACCATTAATCCTCACACCAATTCTATCAGTGGAATACCTTCTAACCATTGATTTCTTTGAAAAAATAATGTTGGGTCAACACATGTTTCAATCTTCCTTTCGATATAAAATTCCGTCAAGCCTCTCAAATTTTAAACTCTTTTTACTTCTGTTAGCAAATTTTTTTAAGGTCGTTGATTTATTTGTGAAAACAAGGATGCATTTCCACATGTTTTTGATGTACACCTTCGCAAAAAATTCTGCTAAGGTCCTTAAATGTTAACCACCCAACTCTTTTTCCATCAGAATGATTCTGAACCATTAGATGATACACTACTTTTATCCTGAACCACCAATCCCAATCTTATTTAGAATAGGTTCAGTAATAAAAAATATGGTTGAGAAGAGTTTCTTGCCAGAGCCGAGTAAGTCAATAAGAATAGTAGTAGGAATTTATGTATGATCAAGAAAATGGATAACTGAACTCTGAATCATCAAGCTCTCTCACAGCATATTTCATGTTCTCGTAGCTTGTGTAGTCTACAACTCCCACAGTGCCAATGCCTTTGCGGTAAACTTGAGGAAAGAATTCTTCACCAACCCGACGCATGTGGTCATTCAACTCTCAGAGATATATCATCTTTTGATTTCATGATACAACAATTTGAACCTCCACTGAAGCTTCGTGTTTTACCCTAGGGCAAGAGCATCTCTGAATGAGAGAGAGAACGAGAGTGGGAGGATGAGCATACCAATGACAATGGACCTAGTTGAAGCCACCAAAATTGACCATCCAATAAATACAACTGAGCCAAAAGCATTGCTAACTAAGACAATCACATAACCTCCTACTTCCAAAGCCCCTCCCAGCATAGTAATTGTCACTCGCATATAATTCTAGAGAAGTGCAATGTTCCAATACCACCCAGATGAGTGAAAGAAAACCCTGATTTCCAGACACATAATCACAACCACCAAGGAAATTGTGCCATTGACAATCCGAATCTATTGAAGCATGATGCACTACTTCGTTTCCTCTTAGTATGGGGTGTGCCCAAGCTACTACTTCTTCTTCAATATATCAACTTCTTGTAAGAAAATTCCCTTCATCGAGACCTGAAAGAGGAATGTGAACGCAACCATGATATTGAATGGGAGTAAGGTTTGCGATTAGGAGAGTATACACATTTTGACATGCTCAACCATACCGCATAGTGTAGCAACCACTTCAACATACAATCTCCACCTGTGATGCAAGAAAACGACAGCTTGCTACCACGATTTCCTGGGGTAATATATACATGACGTTTTTGCATGATCTTCGTGGCTTGTGAGTTTTTGATACGTCATGTATATTCTTAAAACTTTCATGGTAACATCCCACATTCGCCAGGAGAGTCACTATTGAATTGTTTATAAATGCCAATAGTTACAAACTATATCAAGGAATAAAGTGATGTAATACTCCTTGTGTGCTCAATGATTGGACTTTGATGGTGGGATTTGTTTGGTGAGCGCTGATTGGTGTGTGTTGATGTGGAAAGTGTGTGGCCCCTATATGGCCATTAGCTCTTGGTGTTGAGCATCATTCTGCCAAATAATTTTTTTTTTATAAAAACAAACCATGGTCAAAAGTATAAAAATTTGACTATAAAGCCAAAATTTACTTATAAAACCAATGTTTATAAGATTTATTCAAAATGAATAAAATATTTACCAATCATAAAAAAAAATGCTTTTCCTTTTTCTCAAATCATTTAACCCCTTTTTACTTGCCAACCTGGGAAATTTTTAATGATTTATCCAATGAAAGAAGCCTTGGGACCATCAAATCATCAACGTAATCTTGAAAGTTTTAAGGGAGTAACACCAACTATGGTAGAAATAAAATAGTGCTAACACTGGTGGTTAATCAATTGTTGCTGGGTAGGGAAAGGATCTGTTAAAATTGTCAGGGAGAGGGAATTTTTAATAAATTTATTGACCTCCTCACGACGAGGACACTCTTTTGTGAAGTGGTCACCTCCACATATGAGGAAGGGAAACTTTTATTTTCTCTTGTTCTTAGATTCAACATCAGGGTTTTTTGTTCTATTACCTTCCTGTTGATTCTCATATTTATTGTGTTTATTCTTTCCTTTCTTATTTTTCTCGAAAGATTTTGAGGATTGGATTGCATTAACTTCACTCGAAACAATAGGAGGGGAAATAGTCTTGGGATTTGAAACAGTATGATTATTATATGCAGTAGGTTGGTTTTGTTTTTTGAGAATTTTTTCGTCGACAGTGTTTTGATAGAACCAAGAATACCATCTCCAGGTGGTTCTGTTCAATGTCTTTAAGTATTTGAAGTAGGACGGGGAGCATGGTGGATCATGCCATAGAGAGTGTCTAACTCGGAATAGACCAGGTCAAGGTGTCAGGCATGACTAATAGCTTTTTCCTCGATAACAACAAATCCCATGGAAAACGTCCCTAGCAATGGGAGGAAGCAAATATTTGGTAAGCCAATCTATGAGAAACTAATCAGGAATGGGATATTTTATCAACCTACGTCGTCGTCTCCACTCATGTATATATCAGATATATGGGTGGAATTGGTTTGGTAATACGAGGTCAAAATATCTGTACATGTTTCATATTGGATTGGTAACTGGAAATGTGTCAAAAAGGCCATTGCTAAGGTATTGAAGTCCCAAAAGGAATGATAAGGCAACTCAATATACCATTTTTTGGACACCTCTGTGAGAGTTCTCTAAAATAATCTCAGAAGGATGGAACTGTCCATCAGTGAATTGGATGAGCACCAAAAATGATATGTCATCACAAGATTATTGGGATCTTCACTAGGTTTACCATCAAATTTTGGTATATTAGAGCATAACTCAAGGATAGTCAGCCATGAGGGCTTGTGATGGATAGGTGCATTAATCAATCTAGACAGATCTAGAAGATCTAAAGTAGCCATAAATGGTAATTTTTGGTTACATTGATGGTACTGGTAATATTGATAAGGCATTTGCGTACTGGTAGGACCATAATTTGATTGATAAGTGGGTGTTGACGATGTTCCCATGACTGGTTGATTGGGTGGTTGATTCACGAATGATCCTCCCGAGGGTCCTCCATGTGGTGGATCACTTAGGGGAGGTGGGAATTCATATGGTGGGCCTCTAGGTGGAGGTGTCCCTCTAGGTGGTGGAACTCCAGAAGGTGGGCCTCTAGGTGTTGGACCTCCAAAAGGTGGGCCTCTAGGTGGTGGACCTCCAAAAGGTGGGCCTATAGAAGGTGGACCTCAAAAAGGTGGGACTCTAGAAGGTGGGGCTCCAAAAGGTGTACCTCTAGGTGGTGGGACTCTATCACATGCCCCAATTTGCAAAAACAATTTTATAATATTTAAGGAACATTGTGTTAAATTTTATGCTAAGTTGTAATTGATGAGCCAGTGCGGTCAAGAATATTTAATGTAAATTCAGAATATTTTATTTATAAATAAATAAATGAGGAGACAACAGCTTAGGGAAGCTATTAAAAGAGTGTTTACTGGTCAATTGGTGGAGGAGACTGGGTGGAAATCAAACTGACAAGTGGCAGCATCCTCAAACAACTTCCAACTATTGTAGGTGGAAAATTCCCTATATTTGTGGTCATGATTCTCCAAGAAAGTGGAATCATAGCAGGTGGCTCATTCAATGAAAACTGACCTATAAGACCTAGGAATCTCTATAAAATTTCCCATTGAAGAGAGCTGAGGCTGCTCATTCTAGAGAAGTGATCATTAAGGGTGAATGAATTTTAATCAAGAGAAATTCAATGGAGGGGAGTCTGGAGTGTGTTTGAGGGGATAACTACTAAGATTGATCTAGTTACAGCTTCTAAGCTGAAGATCATACTACTGAGAGCATATTTTTATTACTGAGGTAATTGGACCAGTCAGGTGACAAAGGTCTTACAGTTGCATTCTCCTCCTAGTTCTCAGCCAAGAAGACTAGGAATAAGCTAGGGGGTCCTGAGGAAGCTTTGTCTGAGCGCTCTCCAGGAGTTTGGTTGGGGGGAACATCCTCCTTAAGCTATTGTTGTCTTGTCCTCAATAGGTTCTATTTTATTTTACTGTCTTTAGTTAAGTAAATCTTAGTTTATCTACTACAGGAATTCTAGTGTTTAGGGTTTATGAATGAATGGTAACTGTGTAATGTTAGGTTCAGTAAAATTATAGATTATAGTAGAAATAGAAATGATTATGTAAATAGTGAAACAGATAGAAATTATAATTTCCAAGCTGCATTTTTCCACACTTGAGCTCAGGTCGTACTCTAGCACAGTTGGATTGTCTTAGGTAAATGAAATTATTCTTTTATTGGAATGTAAACAGTAGATATGATTCTTTTATTTGAATGTAAATAGTACATAGGTTTTACTTCAATGTTTATGAATTTCATTGAATAGCAGTGCTATGTATTGTCGGCACTTATTTTACTTCAACCAACTAAATGGAAACACAGGTATAAAGGAAATAGTAATTATTATTATTATTTCAGTATTAGTATACTGATAGAAAATAAAGATATTATAGTTAACAATAGTAAAGTAAACAACTAATATTTGAGAAAACATGTAAAAAGAAAATAATAAAACATTTTATAAATATTAACTTTACAGACCAGAGTGTGACTTATCTAGGAGCTAAGGATTCTTTTATAATCCTTTTCTTTTTACAAAAATTATTGAGAGTGAATATTACTCTAGTTTTCAAGTATGCTGGACTAAAAACCTAATTATTTTTCTTAACTACAAACTAGAAGTAAAACTGTCAAATTTATTTAGGATTTCTTATTATAACAAGCTAGTATAAAACTTATAACTATAAGTCACTTCATCTTTCATTATTCTATTTTTTAAAAACAGAGTCAAAATACTATAGGCATAAACAAGGATTTCATAAATTGTAGGGTTTACAGTATTTCTTTTTAACCCTTAAAAATCGAGTTCTAGAAATTAACAATATCTTTTAAATAGTGCTTTAAAATAATTATAAATACGGAGTATTAATAAATACAATACATATGTAAATCATTAACAATGTAAAACAGTAATATTTAACCATTCGCATTATAAATCCTTAATCAAAGGTAGGCATATAGCCTATAGAAACGATGGGTCGAAACCCCATCCTGCTAAATAAATCACATATACATAAGTATTTTATATTAACCGTAAATAAAATACATTATTGACAGGATGAGTAAAACCCAGTCCATAGTCTTCTTTTTCTTAAAGTTCAAATGTAAAAGAGAAACTGAAGCGAAGGAGACAGAGGTCTTTTAAAATCTCTAAGCATAAAGGAGTTTTTCTTTATAATCTTAAACAAACATCATTACATCATTAAGCCATAAGGCTGAAACTACTTCACCAAAACCACATATACATCATAGCTTCAAAATCTTGTGCTACCCAGCGAAGTATCGCAAGGGTTTTTAAATAAAACATGGGTAATAAACAAAATAAATATTATAACCAGTAGAGAGTTCGAAGCCATGTTTCCAACCACAGTAACCTTCATCCAACAACCCAAATCGTAAGCAGGGAGAACCCATGACGAGACCGAGGCTTACCAGTTGGAAGCCCATGAAGTTAACTGAAGCATGAGTTGCATTCCACACAAATTCTGGAGCTGTCAGCATGAGCCTGCAAGAGTATAATCCAAGTAACCCTTAAAAATCTGAGTAATAATTTACTAAACCCTAACTTAGTAAGTAATTTGACAAAGGATTTTCAGGCAAAGTAAAAATTGCATACTTGTGAGCAAGAAGAAATCAGAGCCGAGAAGATACGGCAACCCAACTTGTATGCACTGAACCAAGGAAATCCTTAAGCCAATCCTATTATAGAGGAAGCAAGGATACAGTCTCAAGCTCCACGATGCCAAGGCAAAGGACGAACATACACAAGGGTAAAACCTTTTACATGCTTTGAGCCAAGTGAAGAAATTTAAACCACTCACACTGTGTTTTCCTTAACTCACAAAAGAAACTGAAAACACAAACCACGAAACTATAAACCCCTTCAGACAGTAATGCAAGCTTTAGTGCCAAAGTTTAAGGAAGAGCAGGCCTTTCATGGCTGCAAGGAGTCTCATAGCGTAGCTTGGAGGAAGACAAACCCTCAGAGCCAAATGCAAAGGAGTAGGGTTTCTTTTCATTATAAGTCAACCAATTGCATGGAGGAGGCTGGTCATGCCCTTCCAAATATCTAACCAAGTGAGGGTCAAGTTCTAATGTCTGCGCTACATTATAAATTTAAATTCTTATCATTACCAATTATGCAAACCATGCTATCGACTATATTATAAAAGTGCATATCATTTTCCAATAATACAAATCACATTATCGACCATAATATAACGGTTCATATGATTTCTCATCATGTCAACTTTTCCATTGATCATTTGGATAGTTCATATGATTGCCTACAATGTCAATCATGCTATTGTTTAAACCATGCATTGGAACTAGTATATTATAGGAACCAAACTTGCAATTTATTTTACCTTTAGTTTCGACTATATGATAGTAGTTGTTAGGTAGTAAAACTACCTTAGGTTACAAGTTAGTATTTTTGTTATAGCCTAGTATTGTAAATTATAAATCAGTATAGTATTGTAACATTATAATAACAATTTCATCATGATTATAAACTCAATGCTGTATACACAGCTTGTCTACTAGCTATGAAAGAAGATAATCATAATTGCAAAGAAATCAAACAAGTTGGTATTGTTTCACGACTAGTAAAGGAGAATTAGAGTAGAGATATGTTGTTATTTACAATATTTTTTATAAACTGAAGAGTTCTAAATTTCTCGACATAAAGACTTGATGCTGATAAATGAAGGAGTCTTCAAGAAGACTGAAGTTTAATCTTATTGAAATTTTTTCTCTTAAGTAACTAATTTTTGCATGATAAACTTTACCTTTGAAAAACATAGGATTATGTTCATACATAAAGAATAGTACACTTGAGTATTAAACATGACAATAGAAGTAAGATCATGACACAGTAGAAGTAATTATAGGCCAAGACAATGAGCTCTATGCTCACTGTAAGAATATATAATTGACTAGGTACTATAATCTTTACGACAGAAAGAAACCTTGGAAGAACTCATTCTTGTAGATAGCATTAATTATGTTGAGGATAATAGTCATTATGGCTTAAATATAAATACAGTCGTAGATCCAAAACAACGAAGGAATTTACTTTATCTCATTGGAGTCTTGCATCTTAATAATCAATTTATATACTATCATCTTATCATGCTAAAGAAGTACTTCTTGACATAATTCAAAATAAACTCCTACTTGATCATACACTTACCTGTTGATCCTGTAAGAACCAGTAGTCCATTTGAATTAGCAGAATGCTAAGTAAGCCCCAATTTCAAACATGGTTTCTCACCTACTTGACAAAAGTAAATCATCAGTACTGCCAGCAGCAACTAAATGCTAGTCATTTTTATAAAACTTATAAAAATTAAAGTTGTATTAGTTTTTCTGTATTTGAACTAATCCTTAAAATTTGTTAAACTATTTCATTTTCCACTAACCGCTAGCAGTTACTAAACTGCAATTTAAGACATTTTATATCACTTTAAAAAAATTGAATTTTTATGAAATTTTGGGTTATTAGGCCTTGATGAAGCTCAACTTGCTTATATGGAACAGTAAATTTAAATCATTTTGCTAATGTTGTTTTCTTTGAATGATATAAACAGATAAATTTGTTTCTGAGTTTAACGACATGTATGGAAATTTTGGAGGAATATGCGGAAGAGGAATCTCCTTATACTGAACAAGATAATCTACAAAGAGAACCTATACAAGAAGACATAACCACTAATTCTTCAGAACTATTACAGACAATAAAAAAATTAAAATCTGAAATGGAATCTGTTAAGAAAGAAAATGAGAGGATTCTGAGAGCTCAGAAGGAGCTGAATCAGATCTTAATAGAAAGATTTCATACTGAGGGAAAGGGTAAAAGAGATGATTCGGAAGATATAAGTTATCAACATAAGTATAAAAAGACTAAACAGATTAAAAATGAAAGTATCTCATATTCCAAAGTATTTGGTGATCAACGTAACTCTCGTTATACTAGTGACAATAGTGAGCATAACCACCATAATAGGAAAAGAAAATATAAACCTTATGAAGAAATATATTGGGAGTTTAAGAAGATCAATCCACCAACATTTAATGGAGAAACTGAAAAGGGGGGGGAAGCGAAATCCTGGTTATCTGGGATGAAGAAGTACTTCCAGATTTATAACTATTCTAACCAATTAAAGGCTAGGATGGCTATTTATAATCTTACAAGGAAAGCTGATATATGGTGGCAAGATTTAAAGAGAGTGAAAGGTATAAGAGAGAAGAACATAAATTGGATTACATTCAAGAAATAATTCAAAAAGAAATTTTTATCTGAACAATACTATGAAGAAAGGGCTAAAGAATTCTATGAGTTAAAACTAGGTACAATGAATATGAACGAACTAAACAGTAAGTTTCTAAGTCTGCTTAGGTATGTGCCATACATTGTGGATGAGAAAATGAAGGTACACCGGTTTCTCAGCTATTTACCTTATCACATAAAGGATAGGATTGAGTATGACAATCCAAAAATACTGGAAGAATCCATGGGGAAAGTGAATTTCTGTTATGAACAAAATCGTAAAAAGGAGAGTATGGCCAACTGGAAGGACAAAAGGAACAATAATTTTGATCAAAAGAAGAAAGAGTTTGTTCCTAATCGAAATTCTAAAAATAATAATACCATAAATTTTTCTAATAAGAATTTCCAGGGGAATAAGAATTATTCACAGAACAATCAAAACAATCAAAAGAATAAAGAGTTTGCTAATAATCACAGTAATTACACAAAGAACTTTGAACGAAAAGAACCCGTAAAGTGTTGGGAATGCAATGGTCCACATTATGCCTCATTTTGTCCCAATCGGAAAAAGACTTTCAACAATATCCACACAATACAGGAGGAGATGACTGTTGGTGATTTAGCGAGGACTGTGCCTAGGATCAATGCAACTTTGGAGAATCGGCAAGCAGACTATCAAACTTCCATGGTGGAAGTAGAAGGTAAGATAAATCAAACACCCATATCTATTTTAATTGATCCAGGAGCTAGTTTAAGCTATATTTCTCCTAAATTGGTAGAAAAGTGTAAACTCCCAGTTGAAAAGTTTGCAAGTTCTTGGTTAGTTCAGTTAGCTACTGGTGCAAAGAGAAAGGTAATTAGCTTTGTAAAGAATTGTGCAGTAACTACGAATCAATTTGAAACTTTTGTTAAGCTTAATGTACTACCTTTAGGTTCATATGACATATTAATTGGTATGGATTGGTTAGAGCAGCATAGGGTGGTCTTGAATTGCTTTAATAAAACCTTTACTTGTATAAATAATGATGAAAAATTAATAAACGTAAAGGGAATCCCTAGGAAAACAACCGTAAGGAAAATTTATGCTCTGCAGCTTAAGAGAGCTGTTAGGAAAGGTTGTAAGGCTTATGTAGTAACAGTAACCAATGAAGAAAACCTAAATAACATAGATAAATTAAAATTGGAGGATATACCAGCTCTAAAGGAATATGCAGATGTATTTCCGGAAGAAATTCTGGGACTGCCTCCGAAGAGGGAATTAGATTTTACCATTGAGCTGGTACCTAGTGCAGTTCCTAGCACAAAGGCCCTTTATCGGATGAATATAATCAAATTAAATGAACTTAAGTCATAGTTAAAAGAACTTATTGACAAGAATTACATTCGACCTAGTGTGTCTCCCTGGGCGGCACCTTTCATCTTTGTTAAGAAAAATGACGGAACTCTATGACTATGCATAGATTATCATCAATTAAATAAAATGACTATCAAGAACAGGTACCTGTTACCTTGCATAGATGATCTGATTGATCAACTACGTGGAGCCACAGTATTTTCAAAAATTGACTTACGATCTGGATATCACCAAGTCAGAATTAAAGATGAAGACATCTTTAAAACAACTTTTAGGACTCGATATGGACATTACAAGTTTATCGTCATGTCATTCGGGATTACTAACACTCCAGCTATTTTTATGTGTCTAATGAATAATGTAATACATAAATACTTGGATAAATTTGTAGTCATGTTTATCGATGACATATTAATTTATTCAAAATTTGAAGAAGAACATAAAGAACATTTAAAAATTGTCTTGCAAGAGTTGTGAGAACATCAAATCTTTGCAAAGTTTAGTAAATGCGACTTCTTTAAAGATAAAATCCAGTACTTAGGTCGTGTGGTGACTAAAGAAGGAATTTTGGTGGATCCCGAAAAGATAAAGGCAATCGATGATTGGCCAGTTCCTAAAGACGTAACTGATGTCCGATCATTCATGGGGATTACTGGTTATTACAGGAGGTTCATCGAAGGGTTTTCGAGAATTGCAAATCCGATAACCTCTTTGTAGAAAAAGGGAAAGAAATTTGATTGGAATCAGAAGTGCGAAGATAGTTTTAAGAAATTAAAAACCTTATTAACTAGCATACCAATTTTAAGAATTGTTGATCCAAATAAATATTTTATAGTATGTACTGATACCTGCAATGACGATTTAGGTGGAGTATTGACTCAGGAAGGACATGTCATTGCTTATGAGTCTAGGAAATTCAAGATTCATGAAAATAATTATGCAACCTATGACTTGGAATTAGTTGTTGTCATACACGATTTAAAGATGTGGCGTCATCATCTAATTGGAAGAAAATTTATCTTAATGATGGATGATAAGGGATTAAAATATTTGTTAGATCAACCTAATCTGAATGCTAGACAAGCTAGGTGGCTATCTTTTCTAAGTGAATATGATTTTGAAATTCAACACATTAAGGGAAAGAAAATAAAGTTGCTGATGCATTAAGTAGAAATGCAAAGCTGAATTTTACAGCAGCTATCAGCACTTATACAACAGATTTGGAAGAACAACTTAAAGCAGGGATAGAACAAGATGAAAATTACCTAAAGTTACAAGCAAAAACAAAAGAAAATCCAATAGAAAGTCTAAGTACAGGGTACAACTTGAATGAAAAAGGATTATTACTGTATGAAGATAGAATATATGTACCTAATGTACCTAAGATTAAGTTATTAATTTTAGATGAAATCCATAAAACTCCTTACTATAACCATGCTAAGAAAAGATTATTTATGGCTAAACATGAAGACTGAACTGGTAGAATATATTGCTAGATGCTTTGAATGTCAGCAAGTAAAAACTGAACATCAACATCCAACTGGGATACTTTAGCCTTTGCCTATTCCTAATTGGAAATGGGAGATAATTAGCCTTGATTTTGTTACTAGACTGCCTAAAAATCAGAACTTAAATGACTCCATAATGGTAGTGGTTGACAAATTGAGTAAAGCAACCCATTTTATATTTGTAAAAACTACTTATAAAGCTGCAAATAGCTGATATTTTCTTAAAGCAAATTTTCCGACTGCATGGGATACTGAAGGTCATAACTTCAGACCGAGACCCTAAATTTAGAAGTAACTTTTGGAGATCTCTGTTTAAAGGATTAAATACCACATTAAATTTTAGTACCTCCTTCCATCCTCAAAATGATGGAAAGACTGAAAGAGTAAATCAGGTACTAGAAGATCTACTAAGAATGTATGTAAAGGAACAACCAAGTAAATGGGAAGATTATTTACACCTGGTAGAATTTGCTTATAATAATAATTATTAAGCTTCAGCTAGATATAGTCCTTTCGAAATTCTGTATGGAAGGAAATGTAACACTCCCATCTCTTGGAGTAATCCGGTGGACAGGTTAGTATTAGGACCTAAATTATTGAAAGAAATAGAAGTAATTGTAAAGCATGTACAAGGTAATCTGAAAATTGTGCAAGATCGACAGAAAAGTCAAGTAGACGTTAAAAGAAATCCAAAAGAGTTCAAGGTAGGTGAACATGTTTTCATTAAGGTGAGACCCAAAAAGAGTTCTCTGAGGTTGGGTAGTTGTTCCAAACTAGCACCTCGTTATTGTGGTCCTTTTGAAATACTATCTAGGATTAGACAAGTAGCCTATAAGTTAGCTTTACCACCAAATTTAAGAGTTCACAATGTTTCACATTTTTGTATTAAAGAAACATGTGCATGATGCTACTCATGTTATTAACTGGAAAAATCTGTAGGTGGAACCCGAAGGATATTTTCTGGTGGAACTGGACTGTATCCTTGAGTGGTGGGAGATCTCACTTTGGAACCACACCATTGGTCAAGTAAAGGTGCAATGGAAGCACCTTAATCCAGAGGAAGCCACTTGGGAATTGGAAAGTCATATGTGGGGTGCATATCCAATTCTATTTTAGGGGAAATCTGAGGACGAGGAATAAATAACATCAAGGACGATGTTATAATTTAAGGGGGTGTGTATGTCACATGCCTCAATTTGCAAAAGCAATTTTATAATATTTAAGGAAGATTGTGTTAAATTTTATGCTAAGTTGTAATTGATGATCCAATGGGGTCAAGAATATTTAATGTAAATTCAGAATATTTTATTTATAAATAAATAAATGAGGAGACAACATCTTAGGGAAGCTGTTTAAAGAGTGTTTACTAGTCAATTGGTGGAGGAGACTGGGTGGAGAGCAAACTGACAAGTGGCAGCATCCTCAAACCACTTCCAACTGTTGTAGGTGGAAAATTCCCTATATTTGTGGTCATGATTCCCCAAGAAAGTGGAATTAGAGCAGGTGTCTCATTTAATGAAAACTGACCCAGAAGACCTAGGCATCTCTATAAAATTTCCCATTGAAGAGAGCTGAGGTTGCTCATTCTAGAGAAGTGATCATTCAGGTTGAGTGAACTTTACTCAAGAGAAATTCAATGGAGGGGAGTTTGGAGTGTGTTTGAGGGGATAACTGCTGATATTTATCTAGTTGCAGCTTCTAAGCTGAAGATCATATTGTTGAGAGCAAATTTTTATTACTGAGGTAATTGGACCAGTCAGGTGACAGAGGTCTTACAGTTGTATTCTCCACCCAGTTCTCAGCCAAGAAGACCAGGAACAAGCTCGGGGGTCCTGAGGAAGCATTGTCTGATTGCTCTCCATGAGTTTGGTTGGGAGGAACACCCTCCTTAAGCTGTTGTTGTCTTGTCCTCAATAGGTTCTATTTTATTTTACTATCTTTAATTAAGTAAATCTTAGTTTATCTACTACAGGCATGCTAGTGTTTAGGATTTATGAATAAATGGTAACTGTGTAATGTTAGGTTCAATAAAATTATAGATTATAGTAGAAATGGAAATGATTATGTAAATAGTGAAATAGATAGAAATTAAATTTCCAAGCTGTGTTTTTCCACACTTGAACTCAGGTCGTACTCTAGAATAGTTGGATTGTCTTAGGTAAATGAAATGATTCTTTTATTGGAATGTAAATAGTAGATATGATTCTTTTATTTGAATGTAAATAGTAAATAGGTTTTACTTCAATGTTTATGAATTTCATTGAATAGCAGTGCTATGTATTGTCGGCACTTGTTTTACTTCAACCAAGTAAATGGAAACACAGGTATAAAGGAAACAATAAATATTATTATTATTTCAGTATTAGTATACTGATAGAAAATAAAGATATTCTAGTTAACAGTAGTAAAGTAAACAACTAATATTTGAGAAAACATGTAAAAATAAAATAATAAAACAGTTTATAAATATTAACTTTACAGACCATAGTGTGACTTATCTAGGAGCTAAGGATTCTTTTATAACCCTTTTATTTTTACAAAAATTACTAAGAGTCAATATTACTCTAGTTTTCAAGTATGTTGCACTAAAAACCTAAGTATTTTTCTTAACTACAAACTAGAAGTAAAACTGTCAAAATTATTTAGAATTTCTTATTGTAACAAGCTAGTATCAAACTTATAACTATAAGTCACTTCATCTTTCATTATTCTATTTTTCAAAAACAGAGTAAAAAATACTCTAAGTAAAAAAAAGGATTTCATAAACTGTAGGGTTTACAGTATTTCTTGTTAACCCTTAAAAACCGAGTTCTAGAAATTAACAATATCTTTTAAACAATGCTTTAAAATAATTATAAATACGGAGTATTAATAAATACAATATATATGTAAATCATTAACAATGTAAAACAATAATATTTAACCATTCGCATTATAAATCCTTAATCAAAGTAGGCATATATCCTGTAGAAATGATGGGTCGAAACCCCAACCTGCTACATAAATCACATATACATAAGTATTTTATATTAACAGTAAATAAAATACATTACTGACAGGATGAGTAAAACCCAGTCCATAGTCTTCTTTTTATTAAAGTTCAAATGTAAAAGAGAAACTAAAGCAAAGGAGACAAAGATCTTTTAAAATCTCCGAGCATAAAGGAGTTTTTCTTTATAATCTTAAACAAACAACATTACATCATTAAGTCATAAGGCTGAAACTGCTTCACCAAAACCACATATACATCACAGCTTCAAAAGCTTGTGCTACCCAGTGAAGTATCGCAAGGGTTTTTAAATAAAACATGGGTAATAAACAAACTAAATATCATAACCAGCAGAGAGTTCAAAGCCATGTTTCCAACCATATTAACCTTCATCCAACAACCCAAATCGCAAGCAAGGAGAACCCACGATGAGACTGGGGCTTACCAGTTAGAATCCCATGAAGTTAACCGAAGCATGAGTTGCATTCCACACAAAGTCTGGAGCTGTCAGCATGAGCCTGCAAGAGTATAATCCAAACAATCCTTAAAACTCTAAGTAATAATTTACTAAACCCTAACTTAGTAAGTAATTTGACAAAGGATTTTCGGGAAAAGTAAAAATTGCATACCTGCGAGCAAGAAGAAATCAGAGCAGAGAAGATATGGCCACCCAACTTGTATGCACCAAACCAAGGAAACCATTAAGCCAATCCTCTCATTACGGCTTAAATATAAAACTTGTCGTAGATCCAAAACAACGAAGGAATTTACTTTACCTCATCAAAGTCTTGCATCTTAATAATCAATTTATATACTAGCATCTTATCATGCTAAAGAAGTACTTTTCAACATAATTCAAAATAAAATCCTACTCGATCATACGCTTACCTGTTGAACCTGTAAGAACCAACAGTTCATTTGAATTAGTAGAGTGCTAAGTAAGCCCCGATTTCAAACATGGTTTCTCACCTACTTGACAAAAGTAAATCATTAGTACAGCTAGTATCAACTAAATGCGAGTAATTTTTATAAAACTTATAAAAATTAAAGTTGTATTAGTTTTTCTGTATTTGAAACTAATCCTTAAAATTTGTTAAACTGTTTCATTTTTCGCTAATCGCTGGCAGTTACTAAACTGCGGTTTAAGACATTTTATGTCACTTTAAAAATTTTAAACTTTTATGAAATTTTCGGTTATTATAGACTCGTAAAGGTTGACCTCCATATCCTTCAGTAGTATTGACAGGTGGTCCCCTGAGTATGGGGACATTTGACCTTTAGGTTTCCCCCATGGGGCATTCATACTTCTCGGGTAAGGAGTTCTAGTATAAACAACTCTTGACACTATAGGTTGATGGTTTTGATTGAAAATAAGTGGTTGATATCTTGGATAGGTATAACCCCATGAAGGTTGACTAAAGGAAGGTTGGACCCGTGAGGGTTGTCCCGTACCAGAAGAGGGGATAACCATGTTAGTATTTGTGGAAGGTACACTAACTACTAGTTTCCCTACAACAAGATTTTTCCTGATACTAGAAATAGTTCCCTTGGTTGATAAATCAAATTGAGATGGGGGTTTCCCCCCAGTCATGGAAGGTACAAGAGAAATAGAAAGAGATGGGATATTTTGGACCAGTGGGGCAGAGATGGAGGGTTGACCTGGATCATAAGTAACCACATTTTGAAATGGTGACCCTGAGTTAGGAGCCACATGAGATTGTAAAGGGGAATAATATTCTGGACTCGCCTTCCTAGAATTAGTAAGGAAGGGAGACACGGTCCTTTTCCTTAGGTTATTCTTGAATCTTCATAAACGAGTAAGGGTCTGATGAACATGACCAAATATCTTCTCATTTGTAGCGAATCTAGTTTCGTGAGGGGGGATAACATAAGGTAATCTAGTGGTTCCATACTCAGAGATGGCCTTTCCTAAAGAAGTCTCCCAGAAAGGAGTATTTGGACCAAATTTTGATGCCACGGTATTCTTTGATGGATGGGTAAAAACCTAATATCGTGCACCAGATTGACCCTCCATTTGAAAAAAAAGGTTGTATATTCTGTAGAAGGTTGTTGAAATACCACGGGAGAGGATGGATTTTCAAAGGAAGAATTTTCCTCCCCATATTCAGTAATCAGAAATCCTTCTACATGTGAATCATCCATAGTCAGTTGGTCCATGGTTTCCCTTTCTCTTTCTTCCATGGAAGGAGGAAAGTTAGGTGGTAAACCTTGCAACCTGCAAGATCATCTCATAGGTAACTCAGCCAGAATGTTGGCCAAAAAATTATACTCTAAAGTCTTATCAAAATAAGATATCACACACAAACAATCCTACGCAAGCTAAGGTCACAAGAAAACTTAAGTGATAGGAGGAGCTAATGAAAGGTGGTTCCTCACTAGTATTGTCAAGTTGTGACAACTCGTGATATACCGCAAGATCAAATAGTAAAATGTGACAAGGAGGATTGGGACCGTACCCTTTTCTAAATACTTGACTACCTGGATGACACGTGCCTAGTAGCTCCCTCAGTGATGTTCTCGGTGTATTTCTCCAACAAGACAACCAAAAGGATCTTCTTAGTTGGTGTGGGTTTCCTATAGGGGTCTCCTGATATACACAATATATGGGAGCTCAAATCACTGTTACTGTTGTCTGATGCACAACTGTTCGAAAGGTTCCTTCCAATATACTACCGAGTACGTGAAGAAATTTTCGATATACCTTAAAGGTACATGAAAATCCATTCAATATACCGGTTGGTATGTTGAAGAAACACATGGTCGCCGGGATGTTGTGTAGGCCAGAAATGACATCTCTTATGTTTATAGATGCCATAACATGTCTTCTAACCTATCACTCAAATTACTAAAATTTTTAACCTAAGTTACCGTCCAAATTTTATTTTGATAGTTAGTGAATGTTTGTGGAATGTGGATCAAATCGCAATAATATAGTTCTAGATGCAATGCAACTTTTCTCTTTGATGGACTCTACCTAGAGTAACAGACTTTTATTTTTCCAAACAAGAGTACTATGTAACTTTCAACAATTTCTCCTTCAAGGCTTTCAATTTTTTTCCAAACACACACAACAATTTCCAATACTAAGACTACGAGATCTCTGAGATGAAAATGAAAGAAAAAATTGTAACATCTAAATGCCTATGCTTTGTTAATCAATTGCAAAAGGAAATATTTTAATCACTCAAGCAAACCAAAAACAATAAAAGCAAAGAAACAAAATTTTATTTGTTTTTTAGTAATTTGAAAAAGAAAAGGCTAAAAGATAACAGAAATTAGAGTGCAAGAAACTACAACACTTTTCTTTCCTACAGATCTAAGATCATTTTCCAGAAGAACAATAGACAAACTATGAACCCAAGACTAAAATCCACACAAACTTTCAATTTCAAAGCTTCATACTAACAAACTTTTGAGATCTAAACCCAAAGAGGTAGATCAGGCTAAAAACACTATTAGACCTCTCAATGAGGAAGAAATGCAGATTGACAAAAAACCAAAGAGAAACAAAACTTTTCAAGGACAAGCCTCAGAGTTGGAGATGGCCTACCTCGGCGAACTCTGAAGGGTTACACCAAAGTGTCAAGAGTCATTCCATGCTCTTTGTATACTAATGAGAGGTGTCAACGATGCATAATTCTTAAGGAGGAGAGGATTTAATGATGCTATGTGGAATTAGGCATCATGCATAAATGACGCCCTGTGGAAGTAGGCAGAAGGCGTCAACAATGATCTAGTGCTTTTTCAAGCTCACCTAGGTGTTTTAGCGGATATAGAGAACTAAAAAGTCTAGTAACATGTAGGATAAACCCATGTGTATCAAACTAGAATGAAAATGAGGTAAAACACACACCATAAAATGAAACTGAAAGAGTAGCAAGATGGATCATTCACCTTAAAACTCTAAATAAAAAAGAAAACAAAATTCACAAGTTTGTAATCAAAAGTGACATAAAAATTTCAATATCTAACTGGATGGTCCATATCTGATTGGATAATCCCCAGTGGAGTCACCAATTTGGTTACAGGGAATATTTCAATCAGTGCGGACATAGTTTGTTCCCCTATCCTACATGGCGCAAGTCTAGAAAAAAATGACACAATAATGTATCCTCTCCCTAGATGATTTATATACTTGAATGCCAATCTCTCTTTACCTTGAGTGTGGGAGGTTTTCCTTGTTTTGTAAATCCTTGTGCGATCAAATACACCTGCAAAGAACACAGAAAACAAGACAAGAAATGAGAACAAAAAGATAAATCAATGGTATATACTAATGATCAAGTGAACTAGTAATAAAAAACAATATTAACATGAATCATTTATGGGAAAGGGAAACATTTTTTTATTAAATATGAGAAAAGAAAGCTACAACCAAATCCTTGATGTCGAAGTTTTTCTTTTGCAAGATTTTTTACTCTCTCACACACACTACAAACTATGCAACATCTTACTCACAACCAATATCTCTTTTATTCCTATACTAGACTTGAATCCAACAACATAAGAATGCTATCTTGGTCTCCCCCTCACATGGTACATGTAGCTTTCTTTTATAGGTCAAAGGAATCCCAAATGAGTTGAGATATTTTGGGAGGAAGATAGGGAATGATCACTAGGGGTTAGGAGGTTGAGTTCCATTTTTCAAAATTAGTTAGGATCATCCTCCATGAGATATTTATCCTGGAAGCTTCTCGAATCTTCTCTTTTTTTCCCTTTTTGGACTGTTGACACTCATTGTGAATAGTTTAAGTGTGTTGGTGCTCCTTGTGGTCATGTGACCGATGCAACCAGCACCTTATGTCAGTAGACAAGAGGCATTAGGCCTATCTAATGCTCTGTGCTAGGAAGAAAGGTGCGTCATACTGCCTAATATTTATAAGTAATCCCCCAAAAGAATGTTTTGTCTAGGGAATTCAAGATATTGGAGCATTAGGACAGTTTTTTAGTGTAACAAAAATTAGTGTAAAATTTTGGGCACAATTTGTGTAAAATTGGGCTGGTAAGGCATGCCCATAATCAACCACAAGGTTAATGGCTGGTAAGGCATGCCCATAAAGGGGTATTTCTAGATCTGGGTGTATTTATACTAGCTTTAAAACTAGTTCTCCTATGTGTTAAAGGTTTTTTTTCCTGTGGATTCATAATTACATGGATATGCTTGAATTTTGTGGGTCAAAACAAATTTTGTTTAGACCTAATGTATGACAGAAGTTGGATCAAGTATGAGCAGCATGTTTCTTAACATTCCAGTTAGCTCTACCTCAAAATAATAATCAGGGTACAAATTTTGATGAGAGCTTTCAGATGAATACAAACATGAATTTTGCTATGTGTATTTCCGGTAGAAAGTGAATATGGAGTTATCATTGTCACACAAGCATATTTCCAAAGAAGCTAGGTCATATACATAATTAGTTTTAGTGTTGTAGTTACACTATCTTGTCCCTTCCTCTATCATGAGAAAGACTTCATATCCCTTCCCTATGATGACTTCACTCCTATTGACTTTGTTATTTTAGGATTAGTGTAAAGTTTTGGGCACATTCCTATGTATTAGTGTAAATGTTTGGGCACAATTAGTGTAAAATTTGGCTAGTAAGGCATGACCATAATCGACCACAAGGTTACTAGCTGGTAAGACATGCCCATAAAGGGGTATTTCTGGATTTGGGTGTATTTCTAGTAGCTTTAAAACCAGCTCTCCTATGTATTAAAGGGTGTTTTTCTGTGGATTTAAAATTACATGGATATGCTTGAATTTTGTGGGTGAAAACAACTTGTGTTCAGACCTAATGTATGATAAAAGTAGGATCAAGTATGAAAAACTTGTTTCTTAACATTCCAGTCAGCTTTTCCTTAAAGTAATATTCTAGGGAAAAATGTGGATGAGATCTAGCAGATGAATACAAACATGTTGATGCCATGTGAATTTCCAGTAGGAAGTGAATATGGAGTTAGCATTGTCACACAAGCATATTTCCAATGAAGCTAGGTCAAATACAAAATTATTTTTAGTGTCCTAGTTACACTATCTTGTCCTATCCCCTATAATGAGAAATACTTCATGTCTCTTCCTTGTGATGTGCGCACTCCTATTGTCGTCGTTATTTTAGGATTAGTGTAAATTTTTTGGCAAATTCCTATGTATTAGTGTAAAATTATGGGCATAATTAATGTAAAATTTTTAGATAATTCCTATGTACCTGCAGCTTGGCCCCATATGGCATCCTTGGCTACATCATAACACTCTTCTGCAGCTAAAATATTAGCTTCGAAATCTCTAGGTTTTTTGTCCCTGTAAGAAACTAAAAATGCTTTTAGGTTTGTCTTTAATGGTGTCTGTGAAAGGAAATTAGAGTTTGGGAAAGGTCTATCAACTATGATCTAGGAAGTGATATGATTTTAAATGGTTTGGAGGTTGGTGAATGATGGGTCATAAAGTTGAATCTAAGGAAATGAAAAGTTGTTTCCATACGCTGTCCTTACTATATAGTAACCTCAAAAACCTTTTTCAATGGAAAGTGTAAAAATTAAGTCTTAAAATTTCCTCTTTCTCTCTAGGAATTGGTTTTGATATTTATTTTCAATTCAAGATGAGATAGATGAAAAGCGTAAAAAGTAAGATTAACATACCGATGTCATAATTGAATGCAGAAAATTGAAGATGAGTCAACATCTAGTGTTGTCAATGAATGAATACCATGCACATGATGAGAGAATAGCCAATGGGAAGAGCTTGGATAAATATGCATGACCATGTAAAAATTTCCTCGGTGGGAAGATGAGAATAATACATGTGATATTTGAACATATGTTGAGATTTGGTCATAGCGGTATAAGCCCTTTCCCTCAAAATAGTTATCCACATAGTATACCATTGCAAAGCATGAGAGACATAGAGGCATAAAGCATAGATGAAGAGGCAACAAATTCAGATGAAGAGGCAACAATCAAAGATGAAGGGGTTGAAATTGATAGAATGATGAATGAGGGTTTCAAGGATGAATGGCACAAATTGATTGAGGATGATTCAAAACCTGCGTTTGCTACCTATAGGTTAAGTCATTTGAAAACAATCCTTCTAATTCTTAATTTGCAAATGGTGCATGATTGGAAAAATGATAGTGTTGATGAGTTATTGGCATTGTTACATCAATTGTTACCACCTGAATCCACAGTGTTTCTGAAAAAAAACGGAGTGCATGTAAAAAGAAAATTAATAATCTAGGATTAAGGTATGAGAACATCCACACATGTTTGAATGGTTGTGTATTACTTCGCAAAAATAATGCATGTGAGACCGAACGTACAAAATGTAAAGAATTGAGGTATAGACCGGGGTTGAAATCAAATCCAGCGCCTAGAAAGGTTCTTTGCCACTTTCCAATAATCGCATGGTTAATTCAAATGTATAGTTGTCAAGACATTGCTGAGCTTATGCAATGGCATGCAAAAAATAAGATCAATGATGGAAAACTACGTCCTGCGGTTAATTTTAAGATGTGGATGGAATTTGACAACAAATGGCCCTATTTTTCCCAAGATCCTTGTAATATAAGCTTGGGTTTATCTCTATATGGGGTGAACCCATTAGCATATTAGAGTAATAAATGATCCACTTGGACAGTGTTTTTGATAAATTATAACTTGCCTCCATGGTTAGAAATCAAACCATTTTTCTTGATGTTTTCATTGATTATACCAACAAAGAAAAGTGTGACTTCAAATACAATTGATGTTTATTTAGAGCCATTATATGATGATCTAGAAAAAATATGGAAAGGAATTGAAACAACTCAAATGTTAAGGGAACATGATTCAATCTAGTTCACTTTAAGAGCTTCTTTATTTCTTACGATACATGATATTCCTGCATATGGCACATAGACTAGTCTTAGTGTTCATGGATACAATGCATGTTCAACTTGCATGTTTAATCCTTTTGTGAGGCACTAAAGTAGTCCGCATAAGTTTATTTATTGCAGACATCATTCTTACCTTGAGATGGATCATCCATACTGTCAACAAAATTCACATTTCAATGGTAAAGAGGAGAATCATGAAGCACCATTGGCAATAACAAGTGATTACATTATTCAGAACGTAGAAAAAATAATGCAGTGTATTGAAAATGGTGGCATTCTTGGTAGTAAAATGATTTAGTCAATGACAATGGTTTAAAACAGTTGTGCATATTCTATAATTTTTCATACTTTAAGCATATAACCATTAGGCATACTATTGATTTTATGCATAATGATAAAAGCATAAAATTTTCTATTATAGAAACTCTTTTTGGTGCATATGATTCAGTGTCATCATGCCTAGACCTTCAAGAAACAAAGATTCGTCGAAATAGTTGAGTTGAAAAATATGGTGATGAAAAATATAGAAAACATATTGCTCCTTATGTGTGGAAAAAGGAATAGCGTGCAAAATTCTTAATGTTGTTGTCTCAGACTCACTTTCCTATTGGATATGCGAGTAGTAATGTTAGAAGGAAAAATGACAATAGTGGCTTAAAATGGCTCAAGACCCATGACTATAATGTCATGATACGAGGATATTTTACCTATTGTGGTCATATCAAGTTTGGAAAAGGGGCCAAGATTGGAAATTATAAGGTTGGGACTAATATTGAAGAAAATGAGTATGCATGCGTTAGATCCTTCAAACTTTGATAATTTGAGGGGAGAGGTGGTTGAAGTCCTTTTCTTATTGGAACGAAAATTTGCACCAACAATATTCAATATTTCTATGCATCTTCCTATACATATAGAGCATGAGCTATAGCATTGTGGCTTGATAAGATCGATATGGATGTATCCTACAGAACAATATATGAAGGTTCTGAAAAAATTTGTTCATAATAAGGAAAAACTAGAAGATAGCATGTGTGAGGGATATTCAATGCAGGAGGCCATAGGATTTCCACATAATATATGAATGATTTTAGTAATGTCAATCGACGTGTATGGGATGATGACAAAGATGAGCCTGAGTTGCAGGCAAATTATTAGAAGGAAATGGACATCGCTTGAAGATATCAATTGAGGAAAGAGTTGCAATACATGCTTATGTTCTTCAAAACACATCCTCATTTGATCAATGGCGCAGGTGAAATATTATTTACATGATATTTTATTTATTTAATTTCATATAATAGTTAAATTATTATCATTTTTACTATCTTGTATGTTGATATACTATGTAGAAAATAAGGATAAGAGGTTCGAATAGGGATGCGGACATCATGAAAGCATACCCTCCAATATTTGAATATTAGAGATGGTTCTTTTCCAAAATGTGATTATTGGATTGTTGATGTAATTAGTGATGCACAATAAGAATGTCGATATTTGATGATCAAGGAAATTGATCTTTCATGGCCTCCAAATATAATAGATACTTCTTTCAGTGGGATGTGGGCCTATGGTAGTCATTTAAGAATGGGAGAAAAGGACACGAGAAAGGAAAATTGTGATTGTATTGTTAGTGTTGAATGTGATCACGACACTGAAAAGAAACTTTATGTTGGATTCATACAAGAAATTATTCAAGTTGATTATGGTGAGACTATTCCCATATTATTGAAATGTAAATGGATCAAACCATATTCAATACAACGTGATGATTGTGGATTTGTACGTACAAATACGCGCCAAATTTTATCAAATACTGATGAGTTGTATGTTTCCCCTCTTCAAATTACCCAGTCATTTCTAATTTATGATTGGAAATTATAAGGTTGGGCCTAATATTGAAGAAAATGAGTATGCATGCGTTAGATCCTTCAAACTCTGATAATTTGAGGGGAGAGGTGGTTGAAGTCCTTTTCTGATTGGAACGAGAATTTGCATTAACAATATTCAATATTTCTATGCATCTTCCTATACATATAGAACATGAGCTATAACATTGTGGCCCGATAAGATTGATATGGATGTATCCTATAGAACAATATATGAAGGTTCTGAAAAATTTTGTTCGTAATAAGGAAAAACTAGAAGGTAGCATGTGTGAGGGATATTCAATGCAGGAGGCCATATGATTTTCCACAGAATATATGAATGATTTTAGTAATGTCAATCGGCATGTATGAGATGATGACAAAGATGAGCCTGAGTTGCATGAAAATTATTAGAAGGAAATGGACATTACTTGAAGCTATCGATTAAGGAAAGTGTTGCGATACATGCTTATGTTCTTCAAAACAAATCCTCATTTGATCAATGGCGCAGGTGAAATATTATTTACATGATATTTTATTTATTTAATTTCATATAATAGTTAAATTATTATCATTTTTACTATCTTGTATGTTCATATTCTATGTAGAAAATATGGAGAAGAGATTCAAATAGGGATGCGGACATCATGAAAGCGTACCCTCCAATATTTGAATATTAGAGATGGTTCTTTTCCAAAATGTGATTATTGGATTGTTGATGTAATTAGTGATGCACAATAAGAATGTCAATATTTGATGATCGAGGAAATTGATCTTTCACGGCCTCCAAATATAATAGATACTTCTTTCAGTGGGATGTGGGCCTATGGTAGTCATTTAAGAATGGGAGAAAAGGACATGAGAAAGGAAAATTGTGATTGTATTGTTAGTGTTGAATGTGATCACGTCACTGAAAAGAAACTTTATGTTCGATTCATACAAGAAATTATTCAAGTTGATTATGGTGAGACTATTCCCATATTATTGAAATGTAAATGGATCAAACCATATTCAATACAACGTGATGATTGTGGATTTGTACGTGCAAATACGCTCCAAATTTTATCAAATACTGATGAGTTGTATGTTTCCCCTCTTCAAATTACCTAGTCATTTCTTTTTTATGATCTAACAATCCTATGATGGTCGTATGTCATTCAAGTATAGTCTCATTCCAAAAGGAAATTCATGGAATATGGTGATATAATGGTCGATGGACAATGTACTAGTTTACAAGAAATAATGGAAAAAGAAGATGAAGATGATAATATAGATGTATTTGAAGAAGAAAATTTCATTCCCAATGAAGAGACTGAGATAGAGAATGTAATGCATGGTCAAGAAAATATGTTGTATGAGGATGATGGAGAAAATGAGGCAGATGCATACACGAGTGATCATGATTGTGATATTGATGGCAATGAAAATCATGACGATGATGATTTGTCACCTTAAATTTTTGGAATAAACTTTCACTATGCAAATTGGATTGTAATGTTTTGGACATGGGATTAACCAATGGTTGTACTAAAATATGTACTGATATTTGTATGAATTTTATATTATTGGCAATGGGACTAGCCAAAGATTTGTTTTTGGTACTATGCCATTTTTCAAACATGAATGCATTCTTTTCTTTAATATCAAATTTTGTTTGAGAAATGTTATGAATGGATGTTTTTGAGTTTCAATGTTAACAATTAATGAAAGAATTATTGTTTGAATGTATTCCATCATGATGGTCATGGTAAGGAGTTAGCAATCGATTTAGTTTCCTTACCAAATTGCATCACATTTTACCTATTCACAAACCATCTCCAATTCCAGACTAGTTGGTAGTCTAAACAGTGGGCCAAGTATTACATTGTGATGTCAACCTTTTGTTTTCCCATGTACTAATGATGTTTTTTATGAGAAAAGTTGGACATAAAATTCTATGAAGAACAAGGTGCCGAAACATAAAAGTGTCCAAAACAATGGTGAAAATGTTGTAGACTATGAGCGTGTCCATAAAGAACATATCACAAGAAATGAAGAATATATGCCATCTCTTGGTTTGGGAAATAAGTAAGTAGTTATTCCTTGTACCTTTACACTTCTATGCATTTTTCATTAAATTTGTTTATAATCTATTTCATGATGTAGCCTATATATGCTTTTGATTCTCATATGATCAGTTTTCTTGTTTTATAGAGAAAAGTTGGCTTTTAGAGAAAAAGAGAAGAACCAAAAGGTAGGAAAAGGCACAGTGTTGCCAGCTCATGGTTGGGAAAATCAATAAGTAGTTATTCCTTGTATGTTTTCACTTCTATGCATATATTATGATAGATGTATATACTCTATTTGATGATGTAGGCCATCTATGCTTTTGATTCTAATTTAATAATTTTTTTATTTTATAGGGAACAGGTTAATTCTACACAAAATGATAAAAAACGAAAGGAAAGCAAAGTAATTTTGCCTCTAGCTCACAAAATCCTACGCCTTGGTGGATCCGTAAATGGAGAATATGCTGACAATACTAATGATCAGCTTCCTGATATATCACATGGTGATGATCATGTCCAAGCTGCTCTTGATGAAGAATTGGTATATTCTGGATCATAATCAGGTTTGTGAGACCTTTATTTAAAATTAAAACAAATATTTGAAGGCACATCTGTGAAATTGGTGAGAGATCTAGTGCCACACCTAATGTATCCATCAACGAACCAACTAGGCCTTTAGCTTCCAAATAAAAAACACCTGTTGTGTCCACAAATATTAGTTCTCATTCGAAATCACCCAATCTTGATTTGACTGAACCAATTAGACCTTCAACTGCCAAGGAAAAAACACCTATTGTGTCCACAAATATGACAGCTCATTCGGCATCACCCAATTTTTTTTTGACTGAAATAATTAGGCTTTAAGATGCCAAAGAAAAAAACCTATTGTTTCCACACATATGATTATTCATTTTCCATCACCCAATCTTGACTCGTCTAAAGATATATCAGCTTTCGTAAACAGATGAATATTCAGTCAAAGCATGTATAGGTCCACAGAAAGAGAAGCCAAAGAAAGGAAATCATAAGGGAAGAAGGATTATTTGGTTGAGGTAAAATATGGTGAACCTGTTGTACCAAATGATTCAAGGTGGTCCTTAGAGTTGGGCATGAGAGTATGGTCTCACTGGGATGTCACCAAAGCCAAATTTTCATATCAATATGAAATAAATGTGGATCAAGTCATTCGGTAAATGGAAAATGTACTTGATACTGTCAGTGGAAGGATTTCCATGAAATATTATAAGAAAAAGATGAAAAAATTGATTAATAATTTTAGGCATAAATGATGAAAATATAGGAACACCTACTTGAATCCCAGACAATGGGAAGATTTGAAGGAAACTATGTGTGCTTAAGAGTATTTTCAAAAGAGTACAAATGGGAAGAAAACAATAGATAATGTGAAGGATGGATTTATTTTGGGTCGTGATGGGTGGCGATCCAATCAAAATATGGTTGTAAGTATATGGATTTTTTGTTGAATACAATGTGTATGGAATTTTTGTAAGTATGTTTGTAAATACATTGTGTTATATTGCATTTTTATTCATATATATGTCCTCTTAGAGAGTCATGCCACCTAGTTCCATGGTCACATACACCTAGGACACATTTTCATTTGTCTTGTACTTATGTCATATGGTCCAAACCTTGGTTATGTTGGCCTAGCAAGGTATATGGGGGTTTTGGACTCATTAATGCACCCAAGTGCCCTATTTTTGGTCAGATAAGAGCATGAACGCCATAATTTATGAAATTTAAGTCCTTGTGGTGCTCCAAATCCTTAAAAAATGTAACTAGTTTGACCAGAGGAGACCATGCACGTATTTGGGTGGTTTCTGGCCCTTTTGGACCATTAAATGCTTTCTAGAGCCACTCCCACTCACCCATGCACTCCACCATGCCTAACCTACCCTCATTTATGTCCTAGAATGATTCACCCATGTTCACATGGCCATTCGTGACCATTTTAGGTGGCTTGGGATCTCACTGGTCAGCCTAGGGGGGTTTGAGGTCCAATCTAATCCTGCCACATGTATGCCACCAATTTTCATCCTAATGCTAATATTTTTCTCCCATTGTATTATAAATATGTACCGCACATATTTACAAGTTGTATACTAAACTTCAGTTATTGGACCCATCTATGTGTGTTAATTTGCTCACTTTTGTAATTTTTCTGCATAGATTGTGAATATCTTGAATTGTGAATGTTCCCTTAGATCCTAGATATTTTTGTGAGTCATATTTTTAGATGGTATCATATCTATTTGGAGCTTCAAATCAAATCCAAAGTGTTTTAGTTTCTATCTAGGGTATTTTCCAGAAAAAATTGAGTGTTTGCATTGCAGGTGCATCCAGTGTTTATACCACTCAGTGCGCAAGCAGGAACGGAGAAGAATCATGTATTTATTACCCCATTCAACTATTTCAAATTTAAGTTCAACATGGTGATCCAGCTGAGGTTGAAAGGCCTCTACATAGTCACCATGGGAACTGAGACCAAGCCTATCTCTCATTAGAGGAAATTTGGGGTCTAAAATGGGCCTTATAAGAAAACGTGCCAAAATAAGTTTTTGTGAGTTGGAATTCAAGAACCAATAGAATTTTAATAAAATAAGTCAACCATAATGGTTGAATTGACATATTTGTCATTAAAAAAAACTACTTTTTTTGTTCGTATTTTCGACATATCTCATTGTGTTTTTACTCAAATTTCGATCGGGAGAGCTCGTTGGATGCGGAATTTGATTCCACATCCAACGAGTACCCACTCTACATAATTTTGATGGACCCCTCTACCCCAAAAACAATAAATACCTGAAAAATGTGATGATGATGTCATCATCATGTTTTTTCAAGTATTTCTTGTTTTTGGGGTAGCGGGGTCCGTCAAAAGTATGCAGCATGGGTACTTGTTGGATGCGGAATCAAATTCCGCATCCAACGAGCTCTCCCGATTGAAATTTGAGTAAAAACATAGGGAGATATGTCTAAAATACGAACACAAAAAGTAGTTTTTTTCTTTCTTCCTCCAAAATTAATCAATATTATTTTATTATTTTCCTTAGGAGGCCCATTTTAGACCCAAAATTCCTCTAATGATTGTGGAAAAATTGAAGTAATTCAACAAACTAGATGAAGCATTCGAGATGCTTTGCCTCAATATTTCAGTGGATCTTATATTCCATGTAGATATTCTTGGCACACCCAATGAATTTTGTCTCAAGCTCGACTCACTATTTGGGAATATTGTTGAGATGCGAGGCCACCAACTTGAAAATGAGTTGATCTCATTGAGCCCAACTCATTTTGAGACGATCCAGGATTTCTTCACAAAGTTAAAATCATTGGTGCTTCAACTGAAACAGTGTGGCATTGAGAAGAAACATGAGAATTTTATCTTGTCTATCTGTTCGAATCTAGGGCCTGAGTATTCTATGTTTTTCTTGACATTCCATTCAGACAAGCTAACAATTTGAAATTGGAGAATGCATCCACTGGTAGACTTCATGGAGTCTTTGACTCGGGAACAAGACAAGTTAGTGAAAATGGGTACCATAAAATTAACCAAGTATCAATACCTTTCTGTAGGTGTGTCAAATCAATACAAAAGCAAGAATAAATCCAGGGTTTCGAAGCAGAAAAGAGTGAAGGAGAAGAAGCATTCAGATGTGGAAATCTCAAGTTCAACCAATGAGGATTCGAAAGCTAAGTGGGTAAAGAGTAAGAGAGATAATCCAAAAGGTTATTATTTTATAGGTTCACATCATGAAAAATATTTTTGCATAAGGAACTTGGAAATCATGACCAATATCCTTGAGGACAGCAATATTGATGTTCTAGATTTTGCAAGAAGAGAGGAGCGTAAGCTCTCTTTGGAGCAAGAAGATGGTAAGCGCTTGTATGCTTTGGGTGCTAGGGTAAGACTTACTTATCATATATATGTTTCATATATATTTGTTTATTATTTACATTCTGATATATCAGAATCTTAAACCTCCATCCATTCCTTGGAAGAAACCCCAAACAGTTCACCAAAGTTTCCTCCAAAAACTAGTCATTTTTCGCTAGTTTTTTACTTTTCTTCTAAAATATCTTTCCCACTCCATTCATATCCTTCATATTATGATTCTAAAGGTGATATAAAGTCTTATATTCAGTTTACTACATTCATAAACTCATTTCCCCAACCATTTGATGCCCAAAATACCCAACAACCCTCAATCTCACTAGTTGGAAAATCTCAAAATTGCATTGTTTCCAATACTATGTCACTTGTGTATGTTGTTTTTATGACTTGCATATCATTCATTGGTTGGAAAAAAATGTAATTGGACTTCATGAGACTTATGTTACACATGTCTATACCTGATATCACCACCTATGGTTCAAATTTAAAGTCTCCATACCATCCAAGTTTGCTCAACTGTCAATGTGATCTAGTTTCCAATTATTTTCCCACTATGGACCCATTCGCTCACGGAGACGCTATACCTATGATATTTTATGCTGTATATGAATTCTATTCTGATATTTAATAGCATCATGATCTTTTTTACAGAGTTATGAAGGTGCTTCATCAAATTGGGAAGAAGATTCATGGTTTAATTCATGATATGGAAGCTACACATGAAGTTGATTTTGTTGAGTCTTTTGATGCTCTTTGGGAAGGAGTTTGCAGAGATATCCTTTGAATTATTGATTATGTTTCCATATAGGCATATGGTTTCATAAAAAATCATTCTTATGATGCTCCTCCATCAGCAAATGATGACCTTCAAGGGGCCTCTCCACATTTTTTTTGTCGACAACACATTGATGCAATGATGCATGATCTTGGCATCCACAACATATTCACCAAGTCCATCGCCAAGAAGTTGTTAATACATCTCATTCAAGTGAAGAATAATATAGTTTGAATATATTTTTATCATCGCTGTGTCATTTCCATTCTCGAGGGAGGATTTTCCCAATGAGGTTTTGCCTCTTTCCTCATTTTTACATGGACACATAAATTTTTTGTAAGAGGTGAATTGAGCCTTAGTTTCCAAGGCCTCAATTTTTGATGTGGTTACACTAAGTCAGGATTAAGGGGGGGTATCATAAAATCATACCACATATTACCATGGTCACATACACCTAGGACACATTTTCATTTGTCTTGTACTTATGTCATATGGTCCAAACCTTGGTTATATTGGTTTAGCATGGTATATGGGGGTTTTGGACTCATTAATGCACCCAAGAACCATAATTTATTAAATTTAAGTCCTTGGGGTTCTCCTACTCCTTAAAATAGGGTTTTTTTTTGACCAGAGGTTCCCACCCATGTATTTGGGTGGTTTTTGGCCCTTTTGTACCATTAAATGTTGCGTAGAGCCACTCCCACTCACCCATGCACACCACCACACCTATCCTACCTGAATTTATGTCCTATAATTCTTCCCCCATGTTCACATTTCCATTTTTGACCGTTTGAGGTGGTTTGGGAGCTCATTGGTCAACCTAGGGGGGTTTGAGGTCCAATCTAAGCCTGCCACATGTATGCCACCAATTTGCCTCCTAAGGCTAAAATTTTTATCCCATTGTATTATAAATATGTACCAAACATATTTACAATTTGTAAACTAATAGAAACTTCACTTATTGTCATCATCTATGTGTGTTAATTTGCTCACTTTTACTCTTTTTCTGCATAGTTTGTGAATTTCTTGAACTGTGAAGGTTCCCTTAGCTCCAAGATATTGATGTGAATAATATTTTCATGTGTACAACTAATTATGTGTTCATAATTATTTTTAGGTTCATGGAGCTAATAGATAAGAAATGGATGTGAGTGAAATGGTTGACCATAAAATAATGGCCGATTTAGACAGTTCTAAACATGAGAATATATCAAAAAATGAAATAGTAAGATCAATGTCATATAATGAAGTTGTGAATATCCAAACCACATCTGATGTTTCATACAATAGTGATAATTATAAACGTGTAATGGAATGCATACATGGGTTGGCAAAGAGAGTGTGTTAACCATAGCCTCCTCCATTCAACCTATCTTTGATTCATGGAAATATAAGGAATTTCATAGTGATTTAGATGAGGTAAAATAATTATCATTCCTACACAAACATTTATTCACTCGATTTCATAATCTGATTAAATTGTTTAGGTATGATTTTTAGTGTTTTATTGTTTTATTTACTATTTTTCTACTATATTATTGTGTCCTTATAATGTTATATTTGATTAGTGCATGATTTAATGACATGCATAATATAATTAAAGGAAAAATTGCAATATCAAAAAGTAAAAAATATCCCAACATTGATGCGTCTCACCATTTTTTATCAGTTCCAACTCTTGCTGGACGTATTTCGAATATTGACTCAGTGAGTGCATTCAAGTTTGTTATATCATGTTTGTTATGCATGATTTTGGAATTTATCTATAGTTTTTTTTCTTATATTTATGTATTTTTTTCTTTGTTTTTGGCAGTGCCCATTAACTCTAGTAAAGCCTAAAGTATTCTAGGTAGGTGATAAAGTTAACATCCCAGATCCATATGATGGTGCTATTGTCGGCAATGGACGAATTTAGAAACTATACATGATCCATGGAGTGCCACTTGGTCCTGAAGATGCCAATGTGAATGTCATTCATTTGACAATTAACATCCCTATTTCCTATAAGGATAAAAGTGATGGATGTGAATGTTTTAAGGAGAAAAAAATGAGTTTCATTTGGTGGCTGAAGAAGTCTTTGGGAAAACCATCGATCTACATTATCACATTTTATGAATCAGTTGCAAACACATTGTTTTCTTTATATAGACTTCATACCATTTAAACTTACTTTATGTAGTATTTGGAATTTTTTGTTTTAAGGGCATGTGAATTAGAATACTATTTGCATGGAATCAACTTCGGAATCGACCATACTATTTGTAGTGTATTTCTTCTCATTTTTTTAGAGAAGATAGTTGCAGTGTTGAGAGTGCAGCGATGTATTTTTTTATGTCCATATCTCTAACAGTGCATTTGTATATTAATGTATTAAAAAGTTGTTTTGATTGGAGGTTTTCAAGTTTTTTAACTACCTAGTTGTTTATGAAATATTACAGTTGGACCTTCCTTATACGGTGATGATAAAAAAATCGGTTGTGGTATGGAACACTTATGGACTATAAAGATTTGCTTGATGTATAGGGTTTTGGTTGTTGTTCTTGAGTTGCACAACCTCTTCCTTAGCCTTCTATGGTTGTTGCTTTATTGTCTTGGTTGTTGCTGCTATTTGAAGTGGGATGTGACCCTTCATCTTCCTACTCAGGTGTTGTATATCATAACCATGACCCATGTGCTTCCTTTTGGGCCGAGCCCTAACCTTTGTGATGCTCCTGGACTGAGCCTTGACTTGTTAGGGCTGCTTGGAATAAGCAATGACCTGTGTGCTACCTTTTGGGCTGGGTCGTGACTAGTGTGATGTTCCTGGAGCTGATATGTGACCTCTTGTTGGAATATTAAGCTAGGCGTGAGCTCTTTGAGGGATGATAAGTCTGAACCATGACCTCCTAATATAGGTTGTGACCCTCTTAGTGCTTCTTGACTTAACTGTAACCTTCTTGTGGATGGATAGAATAAACTATGACTTTCCTGAACTTGCTTGAGCAGGTTGTGAGTTGTTTGGGGCTACTACAAGAAAGCATAACCCTATTTGACTGGACTAAGATATCCACTACACTGTTTGATTGTTTGGGTTTGCTTGAAGTCAATCATGACCTTCCTAGGCCTTCTTGGACTAAGGTGTGACTTTTCTAAACTTTTTTGAGCAGGTTGTGAGTTGTTTGGGGATACTAGAAGAAACCATAACCTTGTTTGATTGGACTAAGATATCTTCTGCACTGCTTGAGTGTTTGGGTATGCTTGAATTCAATCATGACCTTCTTGAGGATAATGGGACTAAACCGTGACTTTCCTGAACTTGCTTGAGTAGGTTGTGAGTTGTTTAAGGCTTCTAGAAGAAGCCATAACCCTGTTTGATTGGACTAATATCTCTGCTGCATTGTTTGAGTGTTTGGTTCTACTTGATGTCAATTGTGACCTTCTTGAGGATGGTGGGACTAAACCGTGAATTTCTTGAACTTGCTTTAGTAGGGTATAAGTTGTTTGGGGTTGCTAGAAGAAACCATAACCTTGTTTGAGTGGACTAAGATAGTTTTTGCATTGTTTGAGTGTTTGGGCCTGCTTGAATTCAATTGTGATGTTCTTGGGGCTTCCTGGACTAGAGTGTAACCTGTATAAACTTGCTTGATCAAGATGTGATTTTTTTAGGGATGCTAGAAGAAAACATAACCCTCTTTGAGTGGACTAATATCTCTGCTGCAGTGTTTGAGTGTTTGGGTCTGCTTAAAGTCAATCGTGACTTTCTTGGGGCTGCTTGGACTAAAATGTGACATGTTTAAACTTGATTTAGTAGAATGTGAGTTGTTTGGGGCTTCTAGAAGAAACCATAACCTTGTTTGAGTGGACTAAGATATATCCCAGAGCCTGGTAGGACTTTCACTTTCTTGTCTTGGTTGATTCTTCTATTTGAAGTGGGTTGTGATCCTTCATCTTCTTGCTAAGGTGTTGTAGAACCTATCCATTACTTGTATGCTTCATATTGGGATGATCCTTGACTCATGTGGTGCTCTTGGACTGAGCCTTGACTTGTTAGGGTTTCTTGGAATAAGTTGTGACTTGTGTGATGCCTTTTGGGTTGGGTCATGACTTGTGTGTTTTTCTAGGAGTGGATCCATGACCTACTCCTATACTGTTAGGTTGGGTGTGACCTCTTTGAGTGCTAGTAAGTCTTAACCATTACCTCCTAAGATGGGTTGTGACCTTCTTGGTGCTTCCTGAATTGAATTATGACAAGTCACTACAGGAATAAAGGACATAACTAAGAGAGAGAATAAATTCAATTATTGTAGGTTTAGTTAACTATAGTATCATTCAAGGTAACCCAGTAGAAAAGTAAGGAAACCCCAATTACTGGAGAAACATACCAAGAAAAAAAAATCCAAAAAATATCAGGTAATGATGACATTCCACACACAAACTAGAGCTCATTTTGTAGCCCATACAAAGCCCATGGATTTATTGCAGTTTAGCACACTGAAACAGTGTGGCAGAGATCTTAGTCCACTCAAGTTTGAATCATGACCTCCTAAGCTAGGTTGTGACCTTATTGGTGCTTCCTGAACTAAAACATCACCTTCTTGGATGTGTATATGAACATGAAATTGCATAATTATGGCCTTTGGCACTTTACTGTAGTTGGCACAGGAAAGAGGGATAACATTCTTGGAAGTGTATGGGGATTTGAAGTCAGGATGCTTCCAAAGATGCAAACTTTATTTATTGCTTGAATGGTGGGAATGCAAACTTTGATTGTCTAAGTAGGACAAATAATTCATGTAGAACAGGTGATGTTATTTGCATATTCTTGTTTTCTAAACTAGTAATGTATTATCTTATATACAATTTATGTTTTCCTTATAATGTTATTGTTGACTTTAAAATAAGACATAGTTTTGGTTTTATAGATTCTTGTTTCATTCTTGTTTCAGGTCTTGCTTCGAGGTATTGTCAAGTCTTTTGGTGCAAACTTTAATTTTGGTAGGGATATAAATTTCCTGTATATCTAAAGTCTAAATTTTAATACAATAGCTTAGTTTTAATAAGTTTCATAGATGATCTGGTTTCATATTAGTTTTTGGTTTCTTGTAAGTTTGATGTGGTATGGACCTTCCTTATACAACGATGATAAAACGTACTGTTGTGGTATGAAACACTTATGGACTTTATACCTTAAGAGAGAATATGACAGTTTGACACCTTGGTATTTTGTGTAAAAGGATTTCCACCCCACTTTGATGGTACATCTTGGTCCTATGGGTAAAAGGGTTATTCTCCAACCTTGATTGACACACCTTGGTATTGTTGGTGTAGGGGTTTTTTTCCCACTTTGTTATGACCCCTCTTGTTGACTTGTGATCTTATGCAAACCCTAGATTGCTATTTATGTTAACTCCCCCTCATAGTGTGGTACCTTAACCAAGTTTGTTATGTTTGTTATGGGTGTGAGCTTCTAGCATCCCCAAAAAACTCACAACCTTCTCAATCAAGTTTAGACAGGTCATGGTTTAGTCCAAGCAGCCCCAAGAAGGTCATGGTTCACTTCAAGTAGACCCAAGAAGGTCACGGTTCAATGAAGGTGGCCCCAAAAGGTATATTTGTACTAAAATGAGAAGGAGAGGTAAATTTGTACTTTTTTGTTGTAGAATCCCTCGCCCTCCTCTTAAAGAGCCTCCAAGTTCTATCAATTGTTGTTTCTTTCTGCATTGCTACAAGTCCAAATATATAGCTCTCATAAACTTTCCAAATCCCAAAATGCATTTCCAATTTCTGTGACTTATTAAATTCCCTAACCCTCAAGTTCACACTCCCATTCCACCGGGTCTCTCAGACCCAAAGAAACCCTCTCCCATCCCTCCTAATCCAAGAATTTGGCACCAATTAATGGTTTTATAACCCTAGTAATGTATAAAATCCATTGAAATTGTACAATGTGAACTCCACTCCATGGCTGTTGGTGGCATCGACGGTATCGAGATCCGTTCTCAACGTCATCGAAGGTCTTGAGGTCCTTAGTTCACATCGTGGGTGGTGGACAATGGGGATTTTCAAGGTTTTTGGTTTGTAGATATGTGCCATAATCCTTTGTTTTTTTCCCTTGGCTCGTGTGAGGGTATTCCATGAAAGTCACATAACATAATTTTTTCAAAGAAATATTAATCCCTTAGATTTGTTTACTATATTATCATATTATATAGTAATCACCATATTGATTGATTAATCTATGTTATATATTCATTCCCACAAGGTTGAAAGGGGCATCCCTTGATTAATAGTTTATAATATAAAGTCATCACCAAATACCTTAATTAGTCTATATTATATATTTATTACCACACATGTATTCCACTTATACATGAGAAATCATACCATTCCATGGAAATATATAGGTAGTATGAGTAAACTCACTTATTTACTCACTAGGATAATGGATTCAGTAATTGTGGATTCCTTGCTTGTCGACTGGGTTACCTTGACTGCTACTATAATTGACTAAACCTATAGTAATTGAATTTATTCTCTCTCTTAGGTATTTCCTTTCTTCCTGTAGTGACTTGTCTCTTATTAGACAAGATCTGATCTAAAAAATATTGCTGAGTATAAGGAAGGTTTCAACTCTCCTAGTGGGTTATCTTATTTATTTTTTTGTACTTTGAGTTAAATTTATTACTGTTGTTATTTATTGTCTTTGTATTCTTTTCAGTTGTAACACAAGGACCTTCAGGAGTGTTAAAATTGAAAGAGATGAAAATTATGATTTAAACTTTTCTTTTATAGTTACAACGATACTATTTTGTTTCTAGTACTGTTTTGTCACGGTTTTTCATGGTTTATGTCTGTTTGAGATGGGTTTTCATGGTTTAAGTCTTTTTTCTTATAAGATATCTTCTTCTAAGTTTAAATGTCAAAATATGGTTGGCATATTCCAAAATTTGCAGTTGGTTTAGTCCACTCAAACAAGGTTATGGTTCATTTTAGCATACCCAAACAACTCACAACTTGCTCAAGAAAGCCATGGGATTTGTATGGGCTACAAACTGAGCTTTTGTTTGTGTGTGGATTATCATCATTACCTGATATTTTATGGACTGTTGTTTCTTGGTCTGCTGCTCCAGTACTTGGGGTTTCCTTACTTGTCAACTGGGTTACCTTGACTTCTACTATAGTTGACTAAACCTACAGTAATTGAATTTATTCTCTATCTTAGGTATGTCATTTGTTCCTATATTGACTTGTCTCTTAATAGACAAGATCTGATCTAAGAAAATATTGTTGAGTATAAGGAAGATTTCAACTCTCCTAGAGAGTTATCTTATTTGTTTTATTTGTATTTTGAGTTAGATTTACTACTACTGCTATTTATTGTCTTTGTATTCTTTTCAGCTTTAACATAGGGACCTTCAAGAGTGTTAAAGTTTAAAGAGATGAAAATTATTCTTTAAAATTATATTGTCTAGTTACAATGATACTATATTATTTCTAGTACTATTTTGTCATGCTTTGTCATGGTTTATGTATGTTTGATATGGTTTGTCATGGTTTATGTTTTTTCTCTTATTAGATATCTGCTACTAAGTTTAAATATCAAACTCTGGTTGGTAGCTTCTAAAATTTGCAGTTGCATTGATGACTATTTGTTAGGTTTTTGGGATCCATCTCTCTAACTGTTGGATAGAGTTTAAGTACATGAGAAGGTATTTATGTTTACATGTTAATTTCATTTTTTTTTTCTGGTGCTAAAATTGTGGAAATTTTATCAGCATCCTCATTAGGATTTTAAAAGCCTTTTCTTTGATAAATTAGAATAGGGAAGAGTTAATGGGAACTCCTAAATGGTGATGATAAAACTCACTGTTGTGGTATGGGACTTCCTTATATGGTGACGATAAAACATATTGTTGTGGTATGGAACACTTATGGACTATATACCTTTAGAGAGAATATAACAGTTTGATACCTTGATATTCTCGATAAAAGGGTTGTGTCCCACCTTTATGATACACCTTAATCCTATGGTTAAAATGGTTATTCTCCCACCTGTATTGGCACACTTTGGTATTGTTGGTGTAGAGGTTGTTTTCCCACTTTTTCATGACACCTCTTGTTGACTCTTGATATTATGTTGACCCTTGATTGGCCCATATGCTAGCACCCCCTCATAGTGTGGTACCTTAATCCTTTTGTTATTTTTGTTATGAGTGTGACCTCCTAGAAACCCCAAACAACTCATATCCTACTCAAGAAAGTTCATACAGTTCACGGTTTAGTCCAACCATCCCCAAGAAGGTCACAGTTTAGTTCAAGAAGACCGAATAAGGTCACTGTTCATTTCAGGAAGCACCAAGAAGGTCACAACCCTGCTTATAAGGTCACAGTTCAGACTAAAGTGTGCTAATATCTATGTTTCACTATTTGAGTGTGCTAAACTGTAAGAAAGCCATGGGATTTGTATGGGATACAAATTGAGCTCTTGTTTGTGTGTGGAATGTCATCATTACCTAATATTTTATGGACTGTTGTTTCTGGGTATGTTGCTCCAGTAATTGGGGTTTCCTTACATTTCACTCCAAGTAGACAGAAACACTCAAACAGTGCAGTAGATATCTTAGTCCACTCAAACAGGGCTGTGGTTTCTTCTAGCATCCCCAAAGAACTCACAACCTGCTCAATAAAGTCATGATATTTGTATGGGATCAAAACTGAGCTCTATTTTATGTATGGAATGTCATCATTACCTGATATTTTATGAATGTTGTGTCTTGGTCATGGTTTCATACTTGAGTGGACTAATATCTTGGTTGCACTGTTTGAGTGTGATAAGCTATAAGAAAGCCATGGACTTTGTATGGGATACAAACTGAGCTCTGGTTTATGTGTGGAATGTCATCATTACCTAATATTTTATGAACTGTTGTTTATGGGTATGCTTCTCCATTAATTGGGGTTTCCTTACGGTTCACTTCAAGAAGACCCAAACACTCAAACAATGTAGTAGAGATATTAGTCAACTCGAACTAGGTTATAGTTTCTTTTAACATCCCCAAATAACTCACATCCTTCTCAAGAAATCCATGCGATTTGGGATAAAAATAGATCTCTGGTTCATGTGTGGAATGTCATAATTACCTGATATTTTATGGATTGTTTTTTATTGGTCTGTTTCTCCAGTAATTGCGGTTTCTTTGCTTGTCGACTGGGTTACCTTAATTGCTACTATAGTTGACTAAACCTACTGTAATTGAATTTATTCTCTCTCTTTCAAGTATGCCCTTTGTTTTTGTAGTGACTTGTCTTTTAATAGACAAGATCTGATCTAAAAAAATATTGTTCAGTATAAAATTGGTTTCAACTCTCCTAGTGGGTTATCCTATTTGTTTTCTTTGTACTTTGCATTAGATTTACTATTGTTGTTATTTATTTTCGTTGTATGCTTTTCAAATTTAACACATGGACCTTAGGGAGTGTTATATTTGAAAGAGATGAAATAAATGCTTTTTCATTGCTATTATGATAAAGAGATGCATTGGGATACAACTAGTTGTTTTATATGTAATCAGTTATAAATCAAACAAGACTATTGGTACCTTGGGATCTACTACTACAAAATTGTGGCCTGTGTATTCTTAAGGCTTGTTATGTCTTCCTTCTACATCTTTTGTAGGGAAAATACTAGACTAAATAAGAGAGACGCGTGGAAATATCCTACAAAGTATTTTACCCAAACTTGGTAGATGTAAGCATATGGATTAGTTATTTTGCTTCTTATGTAGAATAATCACTGATTTTTTATTGTTTTTAGGATAGGTATTATGACACGTTTTTTCCATTTCTTCTTAAAGCTTGCACAAATCAAGATGTTGATTTCCGGCAGGTAATCCAATCATCCAAGTTGTGCATTTTGATTTTTAGGTGGAACCTATCAGTTTTCTTATCCTTCTGCATTTTTTTGATTAATTATGTTTCTCTACAATCAGGAGTTTATGGAATTGGATTGTGTGATGAACATGGAGGATTGAAAATAAAACCCCTACTTGGAGGTAGAGTCATGTAACATGGTCTAATTATTGTGTTACATATTTCCAATTCTCCATCTTGAGTGTGTTATTGATTCATTTGGTTCAATGACAACAAAATTAGCTCTATCAAATTTGAATGATGTAATTATTCATCCATCAGCTCTTCTTCCTGACGATAGATTGGCAACATACAATGAAATATTTGCACTTGCAAGGATTTGTGAACATAAAAGAGATTGCATTAATGCATCCCAGGTATTCATAATTTTCTATTTAATATTTCCTTGCTGAGTAATTGGTTCCACATTAATATTACTACTATGTGTGTGGAATGGAATTATTTGATTTGATATCTATTATGATATACAATGCAAATGTTTTGCTTTTGTGAAAAAATTGTCCTCCATTATTCAATTGGGTTTGTAATTGCAGGTTATTCCAACCTGGTTCAATTGTTTGCCTATAAAGAGTGACCTAGTTGAAGCAAAATTTTTACATGAACTACTTTGTTCAATGGTAGAGAGGTATTCCTAGAAAACATTATAGTTAACTTGATGTTGGTTCTATTGGTTTTAGTTTTTATGTGAGTGTATTTTGTTTTGTTTGAGCTAACCCTATTTTCATGTGTTATCTGCTTCATGGATGCATATTTGATTCTAAAATTCTTGGCTCAAGCAATCATTATTTTCCAAATATTGTTGTTGTTTTTGTTGAGGTTTGCTTTTGAATTTTACATGATCCTTTCCTTGCATGAAGCATTTCACTTTTTTAAGGAGATAATTTTCGTGTAATTTACTACTGTTGTTACATTAGAGGAAATTTCAACTCAAAATGGGCCTCCTAAGGAAAATTAATTAAATAATAGTTAAAATAATAAAATAATATTTATTAAGTTTGGAGGAAGAAAAGAAAAAACTACTTTTTTGTTCGTATTTTCAACATATCTCCTTGTGTTTTTACTCAAATTTTGATCGGGAGAGCTCATTGGATGCGAAATTTAATTCTGCATCCAAGGAGTACCCACTTGGCATACTTTTTATAGGCTCCGCTACCCCAAAAATAAGAAATACCTGAAAAAATGTGATGATGATGTCATCATCACATTTTTCAGGTATTTCTTGCTTTTGGGCTAGCAGGGACTGTCAAAAGTATGTCGAGTGGGTACTCGTTGGATGTAGAATTTAATTCCGCATCCAATGATCTCTCCCGATCAAAATTTGAGTAAAAACACAGGGAGATATGTCAAAAATACGAACAAAAAAAGTAGTTTGTTTTATGATAGCTATCCCCAAATTTATATTAAAAAATTGTTTAAGAGCTGCTCCCTTTTTGAATTTTAAAGCATTTTGATTAGCCAATACATGATGACATGGAATTTGTATTATTTTTGGAAGGCCCATTTTAAATTGAAATTTCCTCAAATGTTTATTGTCTTTGTATGATTTTCATCTTTAACACAGGGACCTTTGGGAGTGTTAAAGTTGAAAGAGGTGAAGGTTATGGGTATGTTGTACTATATGCCTTAGGTGCAGAGGAACATAAGCTAATTGTTGATCTAGGTGAGAGACTTGGTAAATTAGTTGAGAAATATGTTGACGTGATGGAAAAAATAAGTGGATCTATGTTTGAACTTTGAATGTGTTAATACATTCCTTTTTTGAATGAATGTACAGAAGGGAAATATTTTTTGTAGAACTTGGATTTATGGAATGCATGATCAAATTATAGTAGATTTTATTGCTAATTCTCACTGCTTTTTATAATCTATATATGATGTTTGAAGTACATGAATAAGCTTGGTACTTCTGCAAGTATTGTAGAGAATTCAAGGGTACTAGCTCAATGGAAGAGAACCTGACTTACAGGAAGAAGATTAGTGGTTCAATTCCTCCATACCCTATCTACAGAAATCGATGAATATTTGCATATATAATGAGTAAATTAGTGACCAAAAATCTAGATATAAGTGACCAAAAAATGACCAAAATTCGCACATAAATGACCAAATGATAGTTTTTGTGGCTAATTTTTGGTCTCTTATCACCAAACCAATGATTAGATTAATGACCAAATATGCGACCAAATTAATGACCATCCGATAAGCTATAAATGATCAAACTATAAATAACCACTTTTTTGGTCGCGTGATAAGAGACCAAAAATTAGCCTCCAAAGATCGCCAAATCAGAAGTGGTCATTGATAGGCATATTTTGGCCATTTTTTTGTCACTTATCTCTCATTATGTACTAGTGCATGTTTCAATATTCAATAACATTTCAACATGATGAATATGTTGAATTCAATATTGTCAATGTGACATTATGGTTCACTTCAATATTATGTCACACTGTGATGGTAAGAGGTTGATAAAATGGTTATATATACTATGAAATTAATTAAGGGTATGAAAAATGGAGAAGTTCCTCAAGGTTTATATTGGATTATGATCTATATGATACTAGTGGCCACCCCCTTATTTCATTTATTGAAAATGGGTCCACATATTGGAAATTTTATTATAGTTATTTACATTCCAAAATTCTAGCACCTTGTTTTGGAATTTCCCTTGCATTTTTTACACTTGAAATAGGCCAAGAAATATAAATATTTCATGAATTTCATAAATAATAAGGAATATATTATGTTTTTTATGCTCCAAGAATCTCTTTAAATGAAGTTTGTAAGCAAAAATTGTGCCCTTGGAAAGTTTATGTATCCACTAGCCTTCTTGGGGCCTACAATTCAGGATTTTACAACATCGTTTCATAGTGATCCACCGAGCAATTGGAATTTTTTGTCGAAGACAAAGGATTCCAACATCCACTTTGACAGGTTCAATATAGACTTCGACAAGTTAGGCACCTTGATAGGTTCAATATTGACTTTGACAAGTTATGCATCTCGATAGGTTCAATATCAACTTCAACAGATTCAACACCTCAACATGCATCGTCGACACTAGCGGTCGATGAATTACGACAGTATTTCTATCTTCTAGTCATCTGTAATGGTTGAAATTATAGAACCGTTCTAACTTCTGTTGTAACTTAACATAATGGGAAGATAACCCATGGTTTCTCAACACTCTATTTAAGCATGTAAATTATTGTACTACACAGTAGTAATGAAGTGTATAACAAAGTAACAGAGATAGTAATAAAGAAGAGATTAGTTTGAATTCTTGCATATTGTCTATGTGTGTGTGTGTATGTTTCTCTGTGTAGTGTATTTCTTGCTTTCTTATTATTAATATGCTTCTTCTATTAACAATACTTGATTCATACAATCGAACGGTTGTCCCCGTTGTGCACCTGGGTGTGATCGGATCATTGGTATCAAAGATTTTTCATGCTTAATTCATGTGTAGACACTTATATCAAGGTTACCTAACTTATGCCTGTTAAAACACACTCACAAAATCAACAATACAAGTAGACACTACCTTCAACTTCAAAGTATCTATCTACTCACACCACTAGACCCAAGATGGCTAGAGAAAGAAACAATAGATATGTAACTGACAAGATAAAGAAACTCATAAAGAAAGAACTGGCTCGATAGGGAACCAAAATTTTCACCTAGTCAATGATATTCTCATGCGATTTGTCTTGACACCAAGAGGATTCTCTACAAGATCCAACTCTGGCAAAATCAGTGCATTCAAGGTGAAAATGAACTTGGACATAGCGAATCTAGAAGGTAAGGTTGACGTGGAATTCATATAAAATTGGGTACAACAACTGGAATCCTATTACTCTATGAACCAACTCTCAGAAGCTAAAAATATCACCATTACATCCTTAAATATGTCAACATTTGTTCACTTTCGGTGGGAGAACATATCGAAAAAGATGGAGAAAGAAAAACACCCATAGAGACATGGGAGAAATTTTTCAAGTATGTCCAGAAGGAGTTGTAACCGCCTAAGTACATTGAACAATAGTATAAGAAGTGACAACAGCTAAGGCAATGGAAAGATCAGTCTGTACATAGTTAAACCTACGAATTCTATCAACTAATGGCTAGACTTGGCATTCAAGAAGAAGAGAAATTGCTTGTTTTGAAGTATGTCAACGGATTGTCCCCGTATATTGAGAAAGAGATGGATTTTCTGACTGTTAGTAATCTTTCAAATGAATTCCACTATTCCAATAATATTAAATACAAACAAAAAGGAAAATCATGCTTTGCGACTAAGCCGACAGGATGAACATCTGACCAAAAATCACCAGCCGACTATGACAAGTCAAGACACCCTTCTCATTTGACCTTGTCAAAGAAATAGTATGGAAAAGAAACTCTCATAAATACAAGAGGGAATGTAGAAAATATCCCCCTTCTTGGAAATGGTGTGATTACCACAATTCATCATGGAATGATACGTCTAAATTCAAGGTTTGGAAGAAATTTTTTGGCAAAATTGTCTACCTCTCACTTGTCCGACAAAACCATGGTATAATCTGACCCAAAATCATTAAACATTTTGACATCGACATTGAATAATCTAACAACCTTGACTACCATTGATGAGGAGGAATGAGAGCACTTGTTCCATACGCAAATATGGGTTCAAAACAATCCATTGCATTTGATTGTGGATAATGGAAACCATAAGAACTTTGTTTCTGAAGAAGAAACTAGGTCTTGTCACCACTCCACATCCTCAGCCTTATAATATCAGTTGGATGAAGGATGGATAGGAACTAAGGATCACTCGAAAATGCAAAATCACCTACTTCATTAATCATTTTGAAGATGAAGTACTCTGTAATGTGGAACCGCTTTCTGTAGTTGGTGCCTTGTTTAGGAAACCTTACTTATGGAATTGACATGGGAGTTATCGGTCACGGTCTTAGAAGGTTATTGCCAAAATATGGAACCAATGGTATGGTATACCATAACGATGACCTACACCAACGGTTGTGATGATATATGCTAAACAGACAAAGAATCCTATCAAACATGCTCAAAGATTCACATTGATCATGATAAAGCCTCGACATCCCAAGAAGACTGCAACAAATAGTAGACTCATTGACCAGTGCAACTCCTAATGAAAAAAATAGATTGACAATATTCTTGATGAATACCAAAATGTATTTTAGGAAACATACTGACTACCTCTACATTGCTAGGTAAAACAATCCATTGAACGTTTTCATGGCTCCTCATTACCTAACGCATCTGTTTACCAAAGATCCATTATCGAGAATGAAAAAATTCATAGAGAGATTCAAGATTTTATCAACAAAGTTCACATCCAACCCAACTCCTCTCCTTTTGGAAGTCCTGTCATCCTCATTCCAAAGAAAGATGGGACTTGGTGCATGTGCATCGACTATCGAGCCCTCAACAAGATTTTGGTAAAGAATAGATACTCTCTACCAAGGATAGATAAACTAATTGATTGTCTCAAAGGTTCTAAACTATTTACTAAGATCCACCTCAAATCCATATATCATAAAATTCATATCAAGCCCCCCGATGTATGGAAAACTAATTTCAAAACCAAAGAAGTATTGCTTGAATGGTTAGTCATGCTTTTTGACTTAACCAATGCACCCATGACCTTCATGCGATATATGGATGATTTTATTCGACCTTTCAACTACAAGTGTTTCATTGTTTACCTATACGATATCTTGATTTTTAGTTGATCATGGGAAGAAAATGTCTGACAATTTCAACAAGTCATCGACATTCTTCGACAACATTGACTCTATTTGAACATGGACAAATATTCATTTGCAAAAAAAAACATCAAATATTTGGGGTATATAATCGACTATGTAGACATTCACATCAATCTAGACAAAGTACAAATCCTTAAAGAGTGGACCATTCCTCAAAACATTCATAAACTAAGAATTTTTTTTGGTTTGATGAATTTTTATCGACGATTCATGCTCTGATTCAATCACATAGCCTAGCCTTTAGATCAACTGACTAAGCCTGAAATGGGAAAATTGTATTCAAATTGACATCGACACCATAGTAATATTTTGAGCAACTCAAACACAAGATCTGTACTGCACCAATACTTATGTTACATGATTTGCATCAGCCTTTTGAGATTGAGACAGACGCATCAGACTATGCCTTGGGAACAGTGATCACTCAGTCTGGTCACCTAGTCGCTTTTCATTCTGAAACTTTTAATGATACTGTCAAAAGGTAGTCGGGGTATGAAAAGGAACTCTATGCCATTGTGTTAGGATTTATAATCCTCCCTAGACCAAACTGTCTATTAGATTATTTTAGCCTAACTTAGGAGTTTTATTTAATTATTGTGTCCACTAGTACCAATGGGTCCACTTGGTGTAATGGGGCCACATATACCAGTTACTAGGTTGTGGGGAACATCGATGGAGGCTAACTTCCACTGATTGCACTTGCATGCATCAGTTTAGGTGCCTCCTAGACCAATCCCTACATTTTAGGATCCACTTAGAGTCACAACACCAACATCCTTCAGTTGTTGTGAGTTGGTTACTAGTTAATCTTAGTTTTTCTTTAGTTACATTTAGTTAGATCACAACCAGTTCAGTTAACACTAGTTATGCATGGCTGCATGTGGATAAGGAACCTTTTCTCACCCACCACTTTAGTTAGATTGAGTTAACTGATAATAACTGATTGTGTGACTTGATTAGACATCTGGGGTAAACCACTTGGACTCCGATAGTGATTTAGACATCTTTAGTTAGTCATGCAGTCAGATACAGTCACATCCAATTGGGAGATTCGAATTCATCCCTAATGATTCAAATTATTTTCCTATTTGACACTATTGTAACATTGAATTATGTAATGAAGATAATACTATAATTCTCTAAGCAATACTTGTATGTTTCCCGTGAGATTTGATTTGTTCAGTTTGTATAATTCATTCCTATTCACTGCATCATTAATTTGGGCTCATTACTTGATGATATAAATGGAATATAAATTTTAACATGGTATCAAATCCATTTCAAGAAAGCTTCATTTTTGTCTACTCTCCATTGAACATGAGAAGCAACTGGGTTTCCATAGAAGTCCCGCAAGGAATTCCTTTCTTCCTCTGAATTTATATTTAGAGTGGCAGTGTGGGCATGACGGACCCTGAGAAAGTGTTCATGTCGAGAGGGAAGGCATGATTCTAACATATTTCAAATATTTTTGGTTTTGCAGTGATATTTTGTAGGTTCAACTTCATATGGATTCAATATTATCGGTTCCTCTTCTTACTCCATCCACAAGATATTCAGAACGAAAGTTGAATATGATTGCATCTCTAAAGATACAAGGTCTCTATGAGGTATCTATTGTACATGGTGAATATTCTTATGAATATGAGAATGACTGGATAAATGACGGTGATAGAGATTTTGGAACAATATGTATGGCCTTTCCTCCAAGCTTTCACTACCTTATTGATTATGCAGAATACCCAAAGGATATCTGGACAGAACTGGATAGAACCTTTGGGAAGCACAATGAGGATTATTATAGCAATTTGGAGAGCACATTCAGAACCAAAAGAGTTCTTTATTCAAAAGTCTCGGCCTCTACTCTCTTTGATGAAGTTTTTCAAGATGAAGAAGAAGCAGAATCTTCCACGTAGTCAATTTGAATTGAAGAAAGTCTCCTTGGAGTGATTCCTTCTCTTGCTGCTCCAGAAATTTATGAGATCTATGAAATCAATTCTTCTCATATGGATGATCCAGAAGAATACATTCAGATCTATTTTATTGAATAAAAACTCTCCTTCCATTCTATGAAAAAATTCTCCAGTGATTCTTCTATTTTAAATTGTGTGCGTAGTTTACCAATGATTTCTCCAAGAAAGGGAGAGGAATTTGATTTATCTGTCTCTAATGATGTTGTTGGTGTGTAGAAAAGTAATTATTTGGATATTTTTGAAATAATATCATATTTTAGGATTGATCCATTCACTCTCATTGATCTAGAGCTTCCAACAAATTCCTACATGATTGCATGCACCAATACTCAAAAATTTGAAAAAGGAGAAAATTGTGCATCTACCATATCGGTGGAGCACACCCTTGGATCTGATATGAACCTATTTGGATCTGATATGATATTATTTGGATATGATATGATATTAATTGGTTCAATATTTAAATTTCATGAGCTTCCAGTGTTGCTTGTAGCTATTCTCATCAATTTTGGTGTGAAAAATCAAGTACCAAAAGTCTCTTTTAAAATTACTGTTAGGGATTTGATGTCAGTTTTCTCTCATGAGTTTTCTGATATTATATTTTTTGAATATTTGTATATTTTGGAAATAATATCATATTGTAGGAGTGATCCATTCACTCTCATTGATCTATATCTTCCAGCAAATTCATACATGATTGCATGCATAAATACTCAAGGTTTTGAAGAAGGAGAAAATTGTGCATCTACCATCTCGGTGGAGCACACTCTTGGATATGATATGAACCTATTTGGATATGATATGATATTATTTGGATCTGATATGATAATAATTGGTTCAATATTTCAGTTTCATGAGCTTATAGTGTTGCTTGTAGCCGGTCTCATCAATTTTGATGTGAAAAATCAAGTACCAAAATTCTCCTTTGAAGTTGTTGTTGGTGATTGGATGTCAGTATTATTTTATGAGTTTGATGATATTATATTTTATGGGTCTATGGATATTTTGGAAATAATATCAGATTTGAGGAGTGATCCATTCATCCTCTTTAATCTTGAGCTTTTAGAAAATTCCTACATGATTGCATGCACCAATACTCAGGGTTTTGAAGAAGGAGAAAATTGTGCATCTACCATCACAGTGAAGCACTTGGATTTATTACACATTCTTGGATATGATATGAACTTATTTGGATCTGATGTGATATTATTTTGTTCAGGTTTTAAGTTTCAATAGCCTTCAGTAATGCTTGTAGATGCTCTCATCAATTTTGGTGTGAAAAATCAAGCACCTCAAGTCTTCTTCAAACTTAATGCTGGAGATTTGATGTTAGTTTCCTCTTATGAGTTTGCTGATATTATATTTTATGAATAATTGATTATTTTTTAGGCTATATCAGATTATGGATCTCAATAATTCTCTCTCCATTGTCCCAGGTCTTCTCTACCTATCTATTTGATCACATGCTCATCTCCTCACAGAGCTAGTAAAGATGGAGACATTATGCATTCGCCTGGACACTTGCTCCTAACACTTGGGGCTGATTTTCACTCAAATGGTTTGATGTTCAAGGATGAAATATATCATTTGTTTGGGTGTTCCTCACATGATTCTAATTCTCGAGCACCTTTGATCTCTCATCAGTTGATTTCAGTTGCTCTACATGGGTCGAGTTTTCATCCAGCAACTGTCTATATTTCTGATTTAGTTGAGCATATTCTTCTTCTTCCAAAGAGGAAGATTCATCCAGACATAATCATTAAGTTTGGATTCATAGGTTCACATGCATAGATTCAGGATGATGCTACACAGAAGAACCATAATACTGCTTTGTTGTTGCTGAGTGCTGCAAATTACATCAAAAGATTTTGCAAGTTTTAACTTGTATTTCCTAATTCCTGCTTATCTTGAGGGGGTTTTTTTTCCCATGAGGTTTTCCCCTATTTCCTTGGTTTATTAAAAAATACTTTTTATCTTTTATATTGTATATGGGTGACTTTTGGCCTTGTTGCCAGGGCCCACCATTGTCCAAGTTAGGATTCAGGGGGGGTGTTAGGATTTATAATCCTCCCTTGACCAAACTATCTATTAGATTATATTAGCCTAACTTAGGAGTTTTATTTAATTATTGGGTCCACTTGGCCTAATGGGGCCACATATACTAGTTACTAGAGTGTGGGGAACACCGATGGAGGCTAACTGCCACTAACTGCACTTGCATGCATCAATTTAGGTGCATCCTAGATCAATCGCTACATTTTAGGAGCCACTGGAAGTCCCGACACCAACCTAATTCAGTTGTTGTGAGTTGGTTACTAGTTAATGTTAGTTGTTCTTCAGTTACATTCAATTATATCAACATCAGTTCAGTTAACGCTAGTTATGCATGGTTGCATGTGGATACGACGCCTTTTCTCACCTACCACTTCAGTTAGATTGAGTTAACTGATTATAACTGATTGTGTGACTTGATTAGACATCTAGAGTTAACCACTTGGAATCCGATAGCGATTTAGACATATTTAGTTATCCATGTGGTCAAATACAGTCACATCCAATTGGGATATTCGAATTCATCCCTAATGATTCGAATTCTTTTGCTATGTAACACTATTGTAACACCAGACTATGTAATGAAGATAATACTATAGTTATCTGAGCAATACTTGTTTGTTTCCTGTGAGATTTGATTTGTTCAGTTTGCATAATTCATTCCTATTCACTACATCAATAATTTGGACTCATTGTGCAATCCCGTAATAAATGGAGAGATTACATTCTTGGAAAGGAGACGATCATTATTACTGAATACAAGCCTTTAAAGTTCACCCCATCCATTCGAAGTTACAAAAAACTCAACAACTCAAGTGGATTAATTACCTGTGACAATTCTAGTTGGTAATTAATTATTGTAAAGGTAAAGGCAATGCCACAGTCGATTCTCTGAGTCAACCACCCATTAAACTCATGTTTACAGTGATGAGTATTTAAGGCAATTGTATTCAGTAGAATGCAACTTTTTTGCAATTTATCAATGGCTTCAAATCGACCCGCCATCCACTACCAACTATTTCCTAAAAGACACTTTTCTATACAAGCTTAGACATATTTGTGTATCAACATAAGCTCATTTGGGATGTGCACTACAACAAGACTACAAGACACGTTGGAGTAGCGAAGACCCTTTTCATTCTCCAAAATTATTTTTGTTGGCCTTCACTTATGTCTGACGTCAACAGGTACATTCGATCATTTGTGGTTTGTGCCATTGCTAAACCATTGAATCAACGATAAGGATTGTACACGCCTTTTCTGGTTCCTAGTTGACCATGTGAATCTATTTCTATGGACTATTGGACAAGATCTCCCACTACCAAACATCACCATGATGCGATATTAGTAGTAGTTGACATATTTTCCAAGATGGTCACTCTCATTCCATGCAAGAAGACTACGACAGCGCAACATACTTCTTAGCTCTTCTTCTAACATGTATGGAAACATTATGGCTTACCGACAATAATCATTTTTGACAGAGATGCTAGATTTTTTAGCATGTTTTGGAATAATCTCTGGAAAAAACTCGATACAACACTCTCCTTATCAACAAATTTCCATCCTCAGACAGACAACGAGACAAAAGTTGTGAATCTCTTGGTAGTACAACTACTCCACATGTACAACCACACGCATCATCAGACAAGGGATGAAAGTCTCCCATATATACAAAACAGTTACAAGCATGATCAACATAGCCCTATGGGAAATATTCCATTTGATATTTTGTATGGATTTCAACCCTTAGCACTCATTGGCTTGATTATTTCATCGACATAGTCGAATAACATCGAATCTCACCAATGAGAAGTTGAAAAAGCATTGAAGTTTCAAGATCAAATATGCAACATCTAGAAAGAAGCACAAGAAATGTTGCAACAAGCTAATGCAAAATCTAAGGCCCGACATGATAAGCATTGTATCCCTCATTCATTTCAAATTGGGGATTAGGTTTGGTTGCATATCAAGAAGGAACACTTCACTGGTCCATACAAGAATTTGAAGCCTTTGTGATATGGTCTGTACATTATTCTTAAGCAAATTCAAGAAAACGATTTTGAGCTTGACATTCCTTCATGTTTGGGTCTGCATCGAGTATTTAATGTGGATCTACTTTGACCATACCATGCAAAACTTTTGGAACGTAATGACTTACAGACAACAGAACCCGAGGACATCTATCCATATGTTCAGGAACCTCTTCCTTATGACACCATTATGGGATGACGAATACAGCATTCAAGGATGACAACAATTTCTTTGTTTCAAGTGGCTAAATCCGGACAACTCCCAACATAAGGAAAATGGTACTCTTCTACTAAAATAACCAACAAGTTTGCTCATCTGTACGAGCAAACAATGGGGACCATTTTTTCTTAAGGAAGGAGGTATGATCCACCCAGCAATTGGAATTATTTGTCAGAGAAAACAGATGCCAACATCGACTTCGACAAGTTACGCACCTCGACATGTTCAATATCGAGTTCGACAAGTTTTGCACCTCGACATGTTCAACATCGACTTTCACAAGTTTCACACCTCAACACATTCAATATCAACTTTGACAGATTCATCACCTTGACATGCATCGTCGACACCGACGACCGACAGACTACGACGTCAGATTATCTTTTTATATTCTTTTCGTCTGTAAGGGTTGAACTTTTGGAACAATTCCAACTTCTCTTGTAACTAAATGTAACGAGAAGACAACCCAAGTGTTCTCAACACTCTATTTAAACATGTACATTATAGTAATAGAAAATAGTAATGAAGTGTATAACAAAGTAATAAAGATAGGAATAAATAAGACATTGGTTCAAATTCTTGCATATTATCTATGTGTGTCTGTGTATGTTTCTGTGTGTAGTGTATTTCCTACTTTGCTTATTATTAATAAGCTTCCGCTATAAAAATACTCATTTCATATAATCAAATTGTTGTCCCCGTCATTCACCTAGGTGCGGTCAGATCACATAGGGTTATAGTTTTGGATATTTAATAGTTTTTCATCCCAAAGCATGATACTTTATGTTAGAAGGTATTTTTTGGAATCTTATAATGACTTCTTTATTTATTCAACTAAGCTTGGGAAAGACCACTCTTGACAGCTCGAGTAGCTTCTCATGGTGGAAGAAAAGACATGTGATAGAGCACGATACCTTATCAAGTTTTTTTCTCGGGGAAGGAATCATGCGATAGTGGAACAAGATGATGGATCATTTCACTAAGACCCTTTGACAAATTTTAATAGCAACATATACACCTTCAACCAAGTATGGAAATAAATGTGTATTGTGGTTGTTGACCAATTCTCTAACATGGTTATTTTGACACCCTATAAGAAAAATATAACAACATAGGTCATTGATAAGCTCTTCATCAAGTGTGTTTTGGTTTATTTCAAGCTCCAACCTACCATTATTTTAGATAGAAACAATAGGTTCCTAAGTAATTTTTGGTCTAGCCTGTGGCCAATGATGGAGGCCAAGTTGAACAAATCGATTACCATCCACCCTTGTGACTTTTGGATAGGAAAAGGTAGTTAATAGGATAATTTTTCAAATCTTAAGAATGGTACACGATCCTTCCTTATGTTCAACATATCTACAACAAAACTCTTCGTAGTTATATTGATCATGATCCTTTTTAGGTGTGCTTCAGGTTCTAACTATTGGCCTTGATTGACATAGCTCTGACCATTGCATATACACAAGAAGAATATTACCATGCTCAAACCAAGGTTGATAGATAATCCAAATTTGTTGAGAGGAATGAGAACATCAAACAACAATTTCATGGTATTTTGGATAAAACAAATGCCAAGTAAAAGTAGCACATAATGATCAACATTTCGTTCCACGCAGGTTTAAGTTAGGTGATAAGGTATGGTTGCATTTGTAGAATCAACACATTACAAGACCCTATTTGAAGATATACCCATTTCGATATGCACCTTAAACCATTGCCAAGGATGTGAGTGAGAATTATTTTGAACTAAGTAGTCCCCATTTTCTTGGATTGTGGGCCCTATATTTAATATAGAGTTGCTTCAATAATATTTTCCACCTTTCATGGACAACTTAGAGGTGGACGAGCATTGGTCCATGTAGAAGTCAATCTTGACTGTATCAAATAGGTGATAATTAGTTGAATCATGGACATCAAAGAAGGGAACCTACCAATAAAACATCTAGATTTACATAGTTGTTAAAGCAGTGTTCCTTCTTCACTTGAGAAAGTGGATCATTCGGACTTATTTTTTACAAAATTTTCCCCATCTAATGAACTAACTTGATGCAATGAGGACCATTGTTTCCTAAGGGAGACAAATGATCCATGTGGATATTGATAGCCACCACCTATCCCATTGATTCAAAATGAGTCAACAACTTGCTAGTCTTATTATAGTTTTTCGAGTCCCTTACTTTAGACATGTTTTTTTGGTGTTTCCCATACATTTTTGGTGGTTAATGTAAGCCATAAATCTATGAATGTGGTTCCTGCAAAACTCACATGGCATGGAATAAGTTCTATAATAGTTTAAGCATTCATTTCCTAGTGTTAGAGTTTTGGACTTTTATGGTTTTGCATCATAAGGAATCATACTTTATGTCAAAATGTAGGTTTAGCCTCTTCTAATTTCTTCACATGAATGAACATAGTTGGCACATCTCTCCTCAAAGGTAAGCTACCACCATTATAACTAATTTGTATTTCTTTGTCTTTAATAATATTTTGTTCTTTGAATCATTAACAAAATTTGAGCTTCAGTATGCTATTATGCTCTCTACAATAGCTTTGTGTTTTTGTTTTATATTTCTTCCTTGATTTCATTCCCTAGATAATCTAGATCAAATTGTGACATTCCTCAATGCTTATGTCACATTGATACATTAATCTTGGCTCACTTTATGTTAAGTCATTATATTCCTTAGTGGTTATGTTGCATTGAATATGGTTGATGTATATCCAGGGTTCACCTACCCTTTGAGCCTTGTCACAATGGGCCAATGAGAAACCATACCCCGTTGTTGTTTTGAACCTGTGGAGATAACACATGTTCTTAACCATTATGCCCACTAAAATGCTCTAAAACATGTGGTTTTTCTTATGAGGTTATAGGTTCAAATCCTAAGGAAAATAGAGGGAGGTAGATCCCTTATCCCACAAACAAAGAAAGAGTGGTAGACTCCCTTATCCCACAAACAAAAAAATCTCATACAACAAATTGTATGAAAATTTATAAAACCCTATGAAAATTGCAAAACTTTGTCCCACAAACAAAATCATGTATGAAAAATTATAAAACTATGTTGTACAAAAAAAATCAAGCATGAAAATTTATAAAACCCTATAAAAGTAAAAAAAATTGCAAAACCATATGAAAATTGCAAAACTATGTGAAGATACCTATTTACCTGAAATATTAAAAAGCCCTATAAAAATAACAAAACGACACGATACTAATACTAGCTTTCTATTAAACAGCCACTCAGTGCGAACAATCGTCGCCTAAAACGAAGCGTCGTGTCTTCCACTCCCTGCAAATCTTCTACTCTTAATGTTACAAGTTTAACGATGAGTGATTTCTATCCCGTCCATTATTTAAACAGTTTTTGTAACTTTGAGACTTTGCAGAACAATATTTGTTGTATCAATATTTATTATCTGCATCATCATCCTCAAGAATTTGAAGGAAATAGAATTATTATAAGAGCCTTACCTACTTAGTAGTAGAGAGCTTTAAAGGTAGTTAAATGGAAAAATCTACGGATGATGATAAGCATGAGAATGCAGTGGCAACCACAGGGTCAAATGATAAAAACTCAGCCTCTAGTAATAATGGACGCCGGCTAAAGAGAAAGAGAGAAAGCTCGCCAGGGCCCGAGCTGCAAACGCCTCCAGAGAATACCAGAGGAGATTGTGATTCGCTGTTGCCCCAGCTGCAAACGCCTCCAGAGAATAGCAGAGGAGATTGTGATTCGCGGTTGCCCGATCTGCAAACGCCTCCAGAGAGTAGCAGAGGAGAATGTGATTCGCTGTTGCCCGAGCTGCAAAAGCCTCCAGAGAATAGCAGAGCAGATAGTGATTCGCTGTTGCCCGAGCTGCAAACGCCTTCACAGTGGAACACAGGAGATTGCGATTCGCTGTTGCCACCCTTGCATCCCTCGCAACAGGGTAAGTATACGCTCGTCATCGATATGGATGGAACCATTTTAACAGAATTCGAAAACTGCGCCGAATCTTCCATAGACTTCGCCGTGGAGCAGATCCCTACCGGGAAGCGCACCTTCATTTCTAAGCGTCCGGCCCTCGAAAACTTTCTCCGGCATGCCGCCAAACAGTCGGAGATAGTCGTGTTCACAGAAAGCTATAAGCGAAGAGCAGATGTACTGTTAGACAAGCTGGAAAAGCGCGGCTGCATCGCCCACCGCCTATACAGAGATTCATGCACAGAGGTCGATGGCAAACTGGCCAAGGATCTGAGTCGGCTCGGGAGGACCTGAGCAAGGTCATCATAGTGGACGATTGCCCTTTCTCTTACGTTCTTCAGCGCACTAATGCTCTTCCAGTGAGTTGGTATAACGGGCACCCCAGAGACAAGGAGCTCCAAAAGGTTTCCCGGATACTCACAATTCTGTAGCCAAGAACATCGACGTTTACTTCCCACTGAATCCCTTTAACCCTACGACGATGACTTACTTGTTGCCACCTAGCATTGGTCCAGTACGCCACACGCTGGTTCTTGACATGGACAAAACCCTTTTAGCGGCGCTCTCCGTGAAGTTGCCCGAAAATAAAGGGTCCGATTATTTTGAGGTATTCGAGGATTATCCTGACGGTAAAGGGAGACGCTTATACGTTTACAAGAGGCCCGGCTTGGATTTCTTTTTAAGAGAGATGGCGAAGCTTTTCGAGATCGTGGTGTTCACGATCAGCATTAAACCTAGAGCCGACTACTTTCTGGACCAGATCGACAGGGATCATAAGCTCATCAGCTTCAGGCTTTACCGAGAGGCATCGTACTCAGGGATCAAAGGCAAGTGGGTTAAGGACTTGTCTAGCCTTGGAAGGGATCTCGGGAGAGTAATTATCATTGACGACACTCCTATTGCTTACGAGTTTCAGCAGACCAACGCCATCCCCATTATACCTTTCCAAGGTCTCAAGTCCGACACACACCTCGCAGAGCTCATCCCCTTCTTACGCACACTAGCTCAAGAGGAGGACGTTCGCCCATTACATTACGATAAATTCGTCGACCTTGATATTCGCTCCATCAATAATGGCAAAAGTGAAGATGATCAAGTCCTTAAGTATGACTTATTATTCAATGGCGGAAAACAATACAGTATTCAAATAGCTCAAAAGGGCCAATACAAATGTAACTTTTCTTTAAATTGTAGTTGGTGAATTTCATTATTTAGAAGGAAAATCTTGGAGGAACATGACTTGGATGTCTACATGGAAAGGATGAAGAAATGAAAAAGAAATGAAAGCATCATTTTTCTCAAAACAAGTTTTTTCATTAAAAAATGTGTATAATAAAGACTTTGAAATTTTGAATGTTAAATTTTACAAATGTGGCAAGAAGGGCCATTATGAAAGGGATTGAAAGCAAAACAGTTTTTTTATTCAAAAAGTTGTATAATAAAGACTTTGAAAATTTGAATGTTAAATTTTACAAATGTGACAAGAAGGGCTATTATGAAAGGGATTGAAAGCAAAATGGTAGAAGTAGATTTCATGCTTTTACTTCTATAGAAATGAAACTACTTGCAATACTTTTATGTGAGGAAAAATATAATGATGGAAAGGAGTATATCCTTTAAAGCTTATTAGTTGAAGTCTCATGTAGATATTCCTTATCGCCTACATGAAGTCAAATTTGCAAGTGAAGAAAGAAGATCAAAAGATCAAAAGGGACTTGGGTAATGAGATCAAGAGGGATTTCTCCAAACAAAACAATGAAGGACAAGTATTTGTATTTTGATTATCATATGCTTGTATAAATGAGATCTAAGTGATTTTGAATATGTTTCATTATAGTTATATAGATATCTATATTCCTAGAGTTATGGATGATTTTATAGTATAACATGTTGAGCATATATGTCTTTCATTTATTGGAAAATAGTAAAACTCATGAAGTACATGTTATGATTAAATTAAGTAGCATACGGGGTTACATAAAATTTCATGAGATATAAATGGTGGTTATGCTAAGACATTAATTAAAATATGTAGATGACCGTGTGAGCCATTGCCATTATATTGAAGTATTCATATGATTGAATTTCATGATTATGTAATGTTGTTAACCATTGGAATAAATTTAGCTTTGTAGGGAAGTACCATATTCCCTTACCTACAAGCAGAGTTTGACAAGCATTGAATGCAGAGTTATTTTGATGGAAGATCTCAAAAGAGAGCAGGATGCTCAGAAGCAGGAAGCTTCTATGAGCAGATGGGAGGTTCCCATGTTTTTATGGGAAGAAGCCTCCAACATATCTATGAGAGAGGTTTTTATGTTTTTAGAGAGAGAGAGAGAGAGAGAGAGAGAGAGAGAGAGAGAGAGAGAGGATAGCATATCTAACACTATTTTGGAAAAGAAGACTCCCAAAAACATTTGTTTAGTCCTATATACATTCATGTATCGAAGAGGACCCAAATTATTTTTCTCCCATCCAGATATTTAGAGGGAGAAGCCAAGTTTGCTAGCTCCTAAAGAACCAGTAGAATTAGTTGATAATATCCTACTGAGAGGAAATCTACATGGCTATCATATACAAAAGGAAGCAGATCATAGTATTGAAGAATATTGGCATGATTCTTGGGATAAGAGGTGTTACAGAACTAGATGAGATTTTCCTTTGTAAAGGAAAATACACAATAGAGATCGTGAAGACATTCAGGATGGTAGATTATATGTCTTATGGCCACACATATGATGATGAATCTCAAGCTAATTTCTCTTGAGATTTGGAGTATCTCACAAAGTGTTGAGTAGATCTTAAATGTACCTGATTAGCACCAAGCCAGATATGTGCTTTTTATTCAGTACATAGACATGTACAACAAATCATGTTTTTGAGGTACCTACATGGTATGTTTGGATATGGACTGAGATATGTTTTAGACATGTTATATCTAAGATATGATGCATAAAGGAGGAGTACAATTCTAGTACATATCCTTGGATGAGCATATTGCTAATATACTTACTAAGCTTTTGTCCTAAGTAAGGTTGATTACTTTCAAGGAAAGCTTAGTGAAGTTTAGTATGACTCCTCTAGTTGAGTATTGATGTTTCTCCAAAGGAAGTAGTATATAGATACAATCCTCACTAGTATGTCATGTGGGGCATGACCCAATATTTTTCACCATCAGTAAGCCATGTTGTGAGACATGACTCAGACACTACTTATCCAAACAATATAGTATATGGCTCAGTCATACAGTGATATATGGCTTATATTAGCTATGTAGTGGTACATGGATCAGTTAATCCATGCAGTAGATAATCCACTAAGTTTCACATAGCCCATATTAGTCATGCAATGGTACATGACTTAGACAACTAGGGGTTGTAGTATATCTTGTGGAGTGCATCCGCATGAGCATAGACAATAGTCAACACCTCATATGACTATCAGATAATATTCAAGGTCTTTGATACTATTAGAGACTATTAGATACTTAAGTGAGTTATAGTTAGGATTGTTGGGGAGTAGTCAAGCCTCTTATAGAGGTCATATAGCCATATAGTTGGCTAGTGGGGTACCACTTTTGAAAGTGGGAAGGCCTTGGAGAACATCATAGAGAATGGAAACCTCATAGAGAACTTCTCTAGACCATCGAATATTCTAGATATCAACAAGTAGAAAGAAAGTGTTGAAGATTGACAAAGGAAAGATGATATTTATGTATTGAAAAAAGTTTGACATGATGAATTTAAAATCTATAGTTTCTAGTTTAGGGAAACTACATGTTAAATTAGATTCCTTAATGTATTTGATACATAGAAGACCTATTGTATGTTGTGTTATCTGGCTATTATTTTATCCTAAGATTAGTTATGTATATTGCGGCTAGTACTACAAAAACAAAAGTGTATTGTGGATAGTACTACTTGCAGAGAAGTAGTTTATCTTGGTAAGTTATTTGTTGGCTTAAAATATTGAGTCTACATTCATTTGTTGTATCAATATTTTTTAAAACCTTGTGTTTTATGTTAAGTTGAAACACATTGAGATGACGTATCACTTCATCAAAGACATGGCCTAGAGAGGTAAGACTTTAGTACATTTCTATTGAAGAGCAAACTGCAAAAACAAAGACCTGTTAAAAAATCTCTCTCATTGACGAAGTATAGGTACTTTCGAGACAATATTGGTATGGAATATAATGCCTCCCTCATTGAGAGGGAGTGTTAAATGTGCATCATCATGAGTCATTCTCCAAGCAAATCTTGTGCAACCACGATTGGGCCTCATATGTTGAGGTAGAGAGACTTAGTTGAACTTCGTAACTTGGAGTAGATTCTAGGTTGGAACTAATGATAACTAAGACTTCTGTTATAAATTTTATTCCTCATGTGTTGAGGTGAATGCTTTGATTTATCAAAGTGATGATGTAAATTATTGTAGTACAAGGCTCAGGAATTGTGTGTATATCAATTCATGTTTCTCAAATGGGCCTCTAGTTATAGTAGGTACTTATGAGGTGGACCTCCGGTTATAGAGGTGATTGATTCTCATGTAGACCTCCCATTATAGAGGGGATTGATTCTCATGTGGACCTCAAATTATAGTAGGTATCGATGAGGTGGACCTTTAGTTATAGAGGTGATTGATTCTCATGTGGACCTCCAATTATAGTAGGTACCCATGCGGTGGAAATCCAATTATAAAGGTGAATTCTTTACATGTTGAAGCATTAATGTTGTCAAAGATAATACTAACCATGATCATTCGAGATGGATAAATCAATTAAGTTTCCTCTAGAAAATATCCACCTCTAGAGTGAATTACTTTAGCATGTGATCATTTGGTCTGTGAGTAATATAATATGATCACAACATCATACATTTATATTTCGTGTATAATATGATATTATAGATAATTAAAGTTAACACATATTGACCATGCAATAAAGATAAAGAGATAAGGATATAAATATAAATGCGTAGAGAAAGAGAGAATTCAAATTGAACGTGAGAAGATTTCAGTTGACTAAGATGAACTCAAATTATTAAGCTTCAGTAAATAAAGCTTTAGTTAAAGTAACAATGCAGGCCTCAGTTAAATATTGTTAAGATTAAATTAACACAATAATGGATGCATTATTTAATTAAAGGAAAAGTCACAGTGGTCACTTCAGTAAATCAATCAACATTATTTCAGTTAAGATTAGTTAACTAAGTGTCAATAAAGATGGAGTAGTTAATGAAAGTTCTTTGCATTGGTTACACTTTGGTTGAACTAAAACATGACACTTAAGTTAATCAAAATATGACACTTCAATTAATAAAGTGTTTTCCTGATGACACTTAAGTTAACATCCTAAATAAGTGATCATACATTCATTTAGATGGCGAGTTCACCCTAGAGTTAGTTAAGCCTCTGTTAATGTTAAAGATAAAAGGAAAGGTGCATATGTTAAGCATGATGAAGAATCCAATGTACTCGATTAACTATCCATGAAGGAAATTCATAGTTTATGAAAGTGATGCACCAATATCCATGCAACCATTCACTATAGTTTGCATGAAAGTGTTTTGGCTTGTTCTTAATGTGTTCATGACACATTATGGTATTCATCAAAGATTATGTCACATTATGATGTTCCTTAGTGGCTATCGAATATTTTGATGTTCCTTAATGGTTATGTTACATTACAACAATAATATTAATCATGTTGAATTTATATTTTACTCAATGGTTATGTTCTAATGCAAATCTCATCAAGGGTTATGCCGCATTGAAGTTGGTTGAATTTAGTTGGATATGGTTGACTTGGTTGACCTTGTTATCCATCGTTAACCATGGCTTACTATGGATGACCATGTTGAAAATGGTTAACATAGTTTGGTTAAGAATGGTTAGCCATTGTTTATTATGTCTAATAATGGTTACATTTTGTTAACTATAGAAAACCATGTAGACATAATTTGTAACACCCCGGTTTTGACCCCATTTGCATGATACATATATTGTAAATACTCATGGTGCAGAGCTAAAGGCAAAGGCCCCACCATCGATTTGGTTATGTCATATTTCAGATAGAAATTGTCACTGATGGTATATTGGGACATGCAACATACATATTAAGTTGTGGCATCATGTAATTATGCATCTTTAATTAAATAACCCAGCCAACTATGTTCACTGCAACCAAATTGATAAGGGGCATGATTCCTAAGGATAAGGAGGGGGAATGTTGAACCTTGAGCCATGGGGGAAAATCCATGTGTCACCACCACCTTAATTATTCTATTGTTAGTTGGGGTCGCTATTTTGTTGGCAGGAAAACCACTATGCCCACACGCCTGCACTCTCTCCACAACGTGATCTGGATTGCTGATCATTCTGTCCACTCTCCCCACCGATGACTGTTCATTTTTCTTGTGGGGATTGTGTGTTGTGGGCTCATGGTTGTTCATGGGCTGTTGTTTGCCACAATTGGTGGACTGTGTATTTCCTATGTGATTTGGTTGCTGTAGATTGGTGTGGAATCATTTTGGCCAGAATAGGGCCAAGAACGATCCAGGGAGTTGTTTTACCTTGTTAAAGCTTGAATAGATGTTTTGCTGCATGCATGCAGTAGTTTTGTCCTCAGAATGCATTGGAGTGCTGAATGAGGGCCTGATGTGCTGGATAAACCTGGTGGTTTGGGAACCACACAAATAGAGCTAGTGGGCTGGCTTTCTTCTCCACAACCCCTGAATAGCACTGGAAGGGAGATCAGGGTCTGAGGGACTGCGTTGTAGAGAAAGGACTGATTTCCTTGTGTTGGGTGTGTGTGGGTGTCCTAGAAGCCAAGCTGGTTCTGGTGTAAGTGTCCTTAGCTCTTCAATGAACTCACCAGCTTAGCATTTAGCCTTTCCTAGCTCCTGGATGGCCTGATAAACCTAACTATGTTGGCTTGGCTGATCCGTTGTTCGCCTGATAAACCCAACTGTGTTGGCTTGGCTGAACTGTGTACCTTGTGGTGTTGTTATCCTTGGCTATGTGTAATCCTGTTAGTTCCTTATTCCTTGGGGAATCATTCCCAGCTCGGGGGTGGCAGCGTTGCTAAGATATTAAAGAGCATGCGGGCCTATGGTTCGGTGGAACGCTGCAGCGACGTAGCTGGTTGTGGGACAAGTTCTCTATAAGATAAGTATTCTTGCCTAACTTGTGTCTGCAACTATATTTTCCATTGATGAATGATGATGTACATGTTGAATGCTGAATCGTATATGAATGCATGTTGTTTTCTTCTGCTATGTATATGAATGATTAATGCATCGTAATATGTTTTATGTTTTTAAGTATCATGCTTTAACATTTTATGTATGTATGTTCTTGTTCATGGGGCTAGATTCCCGGATGATTGATGTATCGTAGGGTCCTCTTCTCCGGTCAGAGGGTCGGGGATGTTACAGTGTGGTATCAGAGCTCTAGTTGCAGCATGGGCCTGAATGGGCCGTGAAGATGTAGTGACAGAGCGTATGTTGCAGCATTTGGTCCTCAGAAGGCCATGAGAAACAGTCAACAGAGGAAGGTTGCCTACTTCCTAGAAGAAACCAGGAGAAATGGGTGATGACAAGAAAATTCACAAAAATTTTCTAAGACCAGAATGGCCGGCTCATCAGAAAACTTAGTGCGAAATTCTTCCGATGCAGTGGAAAAAGATAGTCTGAAGGTCACCCGATGTATGGCAATTGGAAGCAGATTGTGGAAGGAATTGCGTTCATCACTCGTTGGCGCATCGGAGAACTTAGTGTGAAGTTCCTCTGACATGGCAGAAGTGTTAGTTTGAAGCCCACCCAACAGCGGAAGGTTTTTGCGAAAATTTTCTTAAGTGTTAAAATCGCCAGCCATTGAAAAATGTTAGTGGTATTCATTGCCGATGAACAGCGGAAGGAATTAGTGGTTCAAGCGCTGCCATTGTGAAAACCCAGTGCACTAATCCTCCGACGGATACGGGTTCCACTTGCCGATGCTGTGATGGTTGTGTTTCAGTCATCGATCGAAAGTTGTTAGTTAATTGGTGACGTATAGGGGAAGCTTTCACTAACAGACAGCTAAACAAATCGGTGAAGAATAAGAGATGGTTGAGCCGATGAAGTAGCGGAAAAGAAGACTAACGAGAAACATTTTCTGGAAATTTGTCTAAGCCATAAAATCGTCGACGATTGACGATGATTAGTTGATCGCATCACCGATGCCTAGAGGATCAAGTTGCCGATGTGGCGAAGAGTTTGGCGACTACATCGGAAGAAGTTAGATGATCTTGCGCCGTCGTTGCAGAGGGTTAGACAAATATGCTTCTGACCGGTAGAGCCTCTAACCGCCAATGACGCAGAGGATAGTTTCTCCGACGACCGATGCAGTGGATGACAAGGCAAGAAGAAAATTCAAAATTTTCTCTAAGGCATGGGATCATCGGCCATTGGGAAATGTTAGTGGATCAGATCGCCAATCGAAAAATGTTCAATGAAGGTGAACTGCAGTTGTGGCTGCTTAGTCAACTATTCATCTGATGCCACCATGAACAACTGTCCCGGCTGCTGATGAGTTCCCTACGGAGACCATAGTGACTCTACTGCCCATCATTACGGCCACATAAAGAACTAATCACCTGACACGAAGTGCATCTGAGTGATGATGCTGCAGAGACTAGTCGCTCCAAATGCCGACAAAGTTGTGAGCTGCAGAAGACATGGGAAGATTGTGGACCACCGTTGAGGAAGCCAAAAGGACTAACTGTCTGATGCGTAGAGCACCCGACTGCCGATGCAGCAGTTAGTCTATGTTATCACCGATGAAGTTCAGAATGATAGATGATTAAGGACCCGATATGGTGGATGAACTTAGAATAATAGATCACCGATAAAACTCAGAATAGTAGACCACTACAGGTCGATACGACGGAAGGGAATAGACAAGCGACCCGTAGACACAGTGGAGGAAATTAGATGTTCTATATGCCCAAACCCCAGAGAGAATTAGATGTTCTGGCTGCTGAAACACCAAAGAGTTAGCAGGGAAGAGACCTGATTAGAACAAATTTTGAAGAGTATAAGGTCATAAAAAAGGTATTAAGGATCACGCCGTCGATCGGAAGGAATCAAAGGATTGTAAATACACCATTGCAGCTGCTCATTGGACTACACGCCCAATGAACAGTCGATTTTCTCATCGATGTAGATCGGGGGTTTAGTTGAATTGCCTGCCGAAAAACCGAAGAGAAATAAATGGACAAACCACCGATGAACTAGGTTTTTTGACCACCGAAGTATCGAAAAGATAGCTAGGAGGAGGTCTGATTGGGCCAAAGGAGATTTGGGTTTCGAAAGAACCTCTCAGTGATTTGTTTTAGCAGTTTTCAACTACCTTTCAGTAGACTTTCAGCAGATTATCAGTAGTCACAGGGATGAAAAGGAAGAAGAGAAGATTTTGCATTTTAAGTAAAAATTGTTGTTTTATGAATTTCCAAAAGAGGAAGGTAAATAGTTTTGATTTATATTAATGATATGCATCTAACAGTTCACTACTAACACATTTGTAGAATTATATACAACTTCCAAGAGTAGTATTCCAAGCAGAACAGTAAAGCAAAAGGTGGTTCAGTCATGAGAACCCATGATGGTTGTGATGCTTGGGATTCTTATGAGCGTGCAGGAGATGCCATGGGAGAAAATGTCCTAAATGGAAATGATGACATAGAGTCTAATGGAAGGATATTCCAAAAGACACCGTCTGAGGTTGCAACCACCATGAAAATCTTGATTAAAGCCCAGGAAGAGCAGCATCAGCTGAATGCTTCCATGTTTCAGAGTTTGACAGACTTGCAAAGAAAGATAGACTCTGGACGAGGTAAATCAAGACCGAAAGTCAGTAAGAGAAGCACTAGGAGGAGGAGAAGGATTTCCAGTGGATCATTTGACTCTGAAGAATGCAGTGGAGATACAAGTCCATCTTCTTGTAAAAGGAAAAGAAGAAGACACCATAGGGATCGCTCTCGGGATGAATTTAAGAAAGCTAAGCCTCCTACATTTGATGGTGAGATAAAGACTGGACAAGAGGTTGAATCTTGGATTCTTGGGATAAAGAAGTACTTTCAAGTGCAGGATTATTCAGGAAACATGAAGGAAAGATTTTCCATATTCAAACTGAATGGAAGAGCATCCATTTGGTGGGAACACTTCAAGCAAGTAAAGAGGATTAGTGAAAGGAAACTGAAGTGGAAACAGTTCAAGAAGTATTTCAGGCAGAAATACCTCTCTGATAGGTATTATGATGACAAGATTAAGGAGTTCCATGAGCTAAGATTGGGACAATAGACCATGGATGATTATGGAAACAAGTTCTTGGAATTGTTGAGGTATGTTCGGTACATTAGAGATGAAAAGGTGAAGGCCTAGTGGTTTTTGAGTGGATTGCCTTAGTCTTACAAAGATAGAATTGAGTTTTACGAACCAAGAACTCTTGAAGAAGTGATAAGGATGGCTAAGTATTGCTATGATCAAATCAGAGGTAAACCTAATTACCATAAGGCATGGAAGGACAAGAAGAACGAGAAATTTGACCAAATAAGGAAAGGCTTCAAACCTTGTAGCTTCAGGAACCAGCAGAAGCAACCATCCCAAGCTGTGAGTAATCCAATTGGAGTGACAGGTGGAAAGCCTAAAGAGCCACCACAGAATAAAGGTCCACTTAAATGTTGGAAATGTGAAGGACACCACTTGCGCAGATATTGTCCACTTGAGAATGAAAGTGCAAGGCCAACTTATAGCATTTAGGAAGCAGAAACAGTGGGTAAAGTAGCAAGAGAAGTCCCTATAATTTATGCAGCACTGGAGGACCATCAGGCAGATCACCAGTCAACCATGGTTGAAGTTGCAGGTAATATTGTTGAACAATCTATTTCTATTTTGATTGACCCTGGTGCTACTCATAGTTACATTACTCCGAGAATAGTGGAGATGTGTGCTTTTAAGAAGGTCAAGCATAGAAAATCTTGGTTAGTTAAGCTAGCCATTGGGACTAAGAGAAAGGTCAGTGAAGTAGTTGAGGAATGTCCATTGGTTATGAATGGATTGATCACTTGTGTAGATCTAAATGTTCTACTACTTGGTTCCTATGATGTTCTCATTGGAATGGATTGGTTAGAAGCTCATAGAGTAAATCTTGATTGTTACAATAAGACTTTTGAATGTGCAGATGAAGAAGGAAACCCAGTAGTTGTGAAGGATATTCCGAAGGTAATTTCAGTAAGACAGGTTTCAACAATGCAGTTGAAGAAGTTTTGTACGAAGGGTTGCCAGTTGTATGCAGCTCATATTTTGGAACCAACAGGAGATGAAACTCCCATGTTGGAGGACTATCAGGTGTTACAGGAATTTGAGGATGTGTTTCTTGATGAGATTCCAGGGCTTCCTCCAAAGAGGGACATTGATTTCACCATTGAACTTGTGCCAGGAGTAGCACCAGTATCTAAGACATCCTATAGGATGAGTACATCGAAGTTTCTAGAGTTGAAGATGCAACTGCAAGAGTTGTTGGAAAATAAGTATATCCGATCGAGTTTGTCTCCTTGGGGAGCACCGGTCATGTTTGTAAAGAAGAAATATGGTACACTCAGGTTATGTGTTGATTACAAACAGTTGAACAAGGTTACTGTGAAGAATAAATACCCTTTTCCTAGGATTGATGACCTCTTTGATTAGATGAGAGGAGCAAAGGTATTTTCCAAGATTGACTTGAGGTCTGGATACCATCAGGTGAGAATCAAGGATGAAGACATTCATAAGATAGCCTTCATGACAAGGTATGGACATTATGAGTTTGTAGTCATACCATTTGGTCTCACAAATGCACCAACTACATTTATGTGCCTTATGAACAGTGTCTTCAGCAAGTATTTGGACAAGTTTGTTCTTGTTTTCCTTGATGACATTCTTGTTTATTCTAATAATGAGGAAGAACATGAAGAGCATTTGTGATTGACATTGCAATTGCTTAGGGAGAATCAGCTATATGCAGAACTGAGTAACTGTGACTTATATAGATATAGAATTCAGTATTTGGGTCACATTATCTTAGAAGAGGGTATATCAGTAGACCATGAGAAGATTGAAGCCATTATGAATTGGCCTACTCCAAGAAATGTGATGGATGTAGGATCTTTTATGGGACTTGCAGGATACTATAGGAGATTCATTGAGGGATTTTCTAAGGTTGCACATGCCATCACTTCTTTGCGAAAGAAGGGGATAAAGTTCGAATGGACTTCGAAGTGTGAAGAAAGCTTCGAATGGTTGAAGAATCTTCTCACCAATGCACCAGTATTGAAGGTTGTAGATCCAGAGAAAGATTTTGTAGTGTGTACCGATGCATGAAGACAAGGGCTTGGAGGAGTCCTTATGTAGGACAACCACGTGATATGTTACGAGTCAAGAAAGCTGAAGGAGCATGAGAAGAACTATGCCACTCATGATCTTGAGCTTGTAGCCATAGTACATGCTCTCAAGATGTGCAGACATTACTTGATGGGTAGAAGATTTGAGCTCAGGACAGACCATTATGGTCTGAAGTATCTATTTGATCAACCTACTTTGAATGCTAAGCAAGAAAGATGGCTGGAATTTTTATGTGAGTTTGATTTTGAAATCAAGCACATAAAGGGGAAAGAAAACAAGGTAGCTGATGTGCTCAACAGGAAGGTACAAGAAATGCATGTGGCATCTCTTAGTATTTGCCAATCGAATTTGAGGTAGCAGATTATTAATCATGTTGCTGGAGATGAATTGTATTAGCAGGTAAAAGACAATTTGCAATAGCAAAGTCTTGAGAAGAGGTATGAAGGATATAAATTGGAAGAAGATGGACCTCTTACTTATGAAGGAATGATTTATATTCCGAACGTAGCAGATTTGAGGAGATTTGTTATGGATGAAATCCGTCAAGCTCCGTATTCTGGTCACCCAGGATATCATAAGACAATTGCTACAGCTAGAAAGCAATACTTTTGGCTAGGAATGAAAAAGGACATGGCTGAATACATTTCAAGGTGCATGAAATGTCAATAGGTAAAGGTTGAGCATCAACATCCAGCGGGTTTGTTGCAACTTTTTCCAGTTCCAGAATGGAAATGGGAAGTTATTTCCATGGATTTTATTACGGGATTACCGATGACATGGAGACAACATGATTCCATCATGGTTGTGGTAGACAAGTTGACAAAAGCATCACATTTTATACCGGTAAAGTCTACACACAAGACTGATGACATTGCAAATATCTTCATGAAGGAGATTTTCAAATTGCATGGATTGCCGAAGGCAATAGTCTCTAATAGAGATGTCAAGTTCACTTCCAATTTTTGGAAGGGATTGTTTGAATATTTGGGTACAAAGCTAAACTTCAGCATTGCATACCATCCTCAGATAGATGGGTAGACAGAAAGAGTTAATCGGGTGCTCGAAGATATGCTTCGCATGTACGTGATGGACAAACCAACCAAGTGGGAAGATTACTTACACTTGGTAGAGTTTGCTTATAACAATGGACAACAGGAATCCTTGGGGATGAGTCCGTATGAAGTTTTGTATGGAAGAAGGTGTAGGGAACCAGTGACTTGGGATAACCCAGTGAACAGGGTTGTGCTTGGACCAGAATTGCTCAAGGATATGGAGCAAGAGGTTGTAAATATCAGTCAGAATCTGAAAGTAGCACAGGACAGGAAGAAAAGCTATGCGGATAAGCATAGGATGAACAGAGAGTTAAGTGTTGGGGATCATGTTTACCTCAGAGTAAAAGCAAAGAAGAGTTCCTTGAAACTTGGAAGTTGTGCCAAGCTGTCACCTAGATATTGTGGGCCATTTGAAGTGTTTGAAAGAATAGGGCCTGTTGCATATAGACTTGCATTTCCTGCTAGAACTAGAGAAAATAATTTTTTTCATGTTTCTTTGCTTAAGAAATATGTACATGATCCTAACCATGTGATAAATTGGGATGTGATTCAGGTGAAACCCGAGGGAGAGTTCCAAATCGAGCCAATGTGCATCCTCGACAAGAAGGTCACAATGCTCTAGAACCGGGCCATAGGGTAGGTAAAGGTGCAATGGGAGCACTACAGACCTGAAGAGGCTACATGGGAGCTGGAGGATGCCATGCGATTGGCACATCCATTTTTGTTCAATTCTGCGGAACATTGAGGCGGTACCAGTGTAGCATTTTGTTCAAATTTTGTAAAGCACCGAGGACAGTGATATTGAAGGGGGAGGGGAATGTAACACCCTGGTTTTGACCCCATTTGCATTATAAATATATTGTAAATAATCATGGTGCAGAGCTAAAGGAAAAGGCCCCACCATCGATTTGGTTATGTCATATTTCGGATAGAAATTATCATCGATGGTATATTGGGACATGCAACATACATATTAAGTTGTGGAATCATGTAGTTATGCATCTTTAATTAAATAACCCAGACATCTATGTTCACTACAACCAAATTGAGAAGGGGCATGATTCCTAGGGATAAGGAGGGGGATTGTTGAACCTTGAGCCATAGGGGAAAATCCATGTGTCACCACCACCTTAATTATTCTATTGTTAGTTGGGGCCGTTATTTTGTTGGCAGGAAAACCACTACGCCCACACGCCTGTACTCTCTCCACGACGTGATCTGGATTGCCGATCATTCTGTCCACTCTCCCCACCGACGACTGTTCATTTTTCCTCATGTAGAGTGGAGTTAAAGGGGATTGCAATCCTTGTGTGGGGGTTCGCCTTTTCCTCCCTCACACCATTTTCCAGTCCAGGGTTGTGTTCTTTTTCCATTCACGCAGGAGATCGTTTTCCCATTCACCATTGTCAGATTATGTAACACTCTGTTACTCCATCGTTGAATCCTGACCGTGATATCATCCAAAGTTGTGTTGGATGCATATTTCTCCCTCATGTAGAGATTGGGAGTATGTTCCTTTCCCATTTTTGGTTTGGGTAAGTCTCCAACGATTCCAGTGTGGATTGTGTGCTGTGGGCTCATGGTTGTTCGTGGGCTATTGTTTTCCACAATTGCTGGACTGTGTATTTCTCGTGTGATTTGGCTGCTATATATTGGTGTGGAATCGTTTTGACCAGAATAGGGCCAAGAATGATCCAGGGAGTTGTTTTCCCTTGTTAAAGCTTGAATAGCTATTTTGCTGCATGCACGCAGTGGTTTTGTCCTCGGAATGCATTGGAGTGGTGAATGAGGGCTTGATGTGCTTGATAAACTTGGTGGTTTGGGAACCACACAAATAGAGCTAGTGGGCTGGATTTCTTCTCCACAACCCCTGAATACCACTGGAAGGGAGATCAGGGTCTGAGGGACTACGTTGCAGAGAAAGGACTGATTTACTTATGTTGGGTGTGTGTGGGTGTCCTAGAAGCCAGGTTGGTTCTGGTGTAGGTGTCCTTACCTCTTCAATGAGCTCACCAACTTAGCATTTAGCCTTTCCCAGCTCTTGGATGTCCTGATAAACCCAACTGTGTTGGCTTGGCTGATCCGTTGTTTGCCTGATAAACCCAACTGTGTTGGCTTGGCTGAACTATGTACCCTTGTGGTGTTGTTATACTTGGCTATGTGTAAGCCTGTTAGTTCCTTATTCCTTGGGGAATCATGCCCGGCTCGGGGGTGGCAGCGTTGCTGAGAGATTAAAGAGAATGCGGGCCTATGGTTGGGTGGAACGTTGCAGCGACGTAGCTGGTTGCAGGACAAGTTCTCTATAAGATAAGTATTCTTGCCTAACTTGTGTTTGCAACTATATTTGCCATTGATGAATGATGATGTACATGTTGAATGCTGAATCATATATGAATGCATGTTGTTTGCTTCCGCTATGTATATGAATGATTAATGCATCATAATATGTTTTATGTTTTTAAGTATCATGCTTCAGCATTATATGTATGTGTGTTCTTGTTCATGGGGCTAGATGCCCGGATTATTGATGTATCGTAGCGTCCTCTTCACCAGTCAGAGGGTCGGGGACGTTACATAATTTAACCATTATTAAATATGGTTGACCTTGGTTTGACCATGTTTCAATATTAAATAACATTGCAACATGATGAATAGGTTGACTTCAATATTGTCAATGTGACATTATGGTTGAATTCAATATTATGTCATATTCTCATAGCAAGAGTTTGATAAAAGGTCTATATATACTATGAAATCTATTAAGGGTATGACAGACTGAGAAGTTCCTCAAGGGTTATGTTGGATTATCATCTATTTGATACTAGTGGCCACCCCTTTATTTCATTGATTCAAAATGGGTCCACATCTTGGAAATTTTATTATATCTATTTAGGTCCTAAAATTCTAGCACCATTTTTGGACATTTCCCTTAAATTTTTAACAGTCGAAATAGGCCACATAATATAACTATTTCATGAATTTCCTAAATAATAAGGAATATATTATGCTTTTTATGCACCAAGTATCTCTCTAAATGGAGTTTGTATGCAAAAATTGTGCCACTGGAAAGTTTATGTATCCACTAGCCTTCTTGGGGACTATAATTCAGACTTTTACAACATCATTTCATAGGGTTATAGCTTTATATATTTAAGGGTTTTTCATCTCAGAGCATGATACTTTGGTGGGTGTGGAACTGTGTTTTGGTATTTTATATTCTTGATGTTTCGATCTCTACTATGAGATCAGCTTTAGGAGACCAATAGAAGCTTGGTGAAAAATAACAATTTCCCAATTTCTTTTTAAATATAGATTATATATGTTTTATAAAAAAATTAATTAAAATTTTTAAATTAGGTAGCAGATTTTTGGGCAATTTTGATGTGTGTGGATTGCAGAAGCTTCAAGTCTTTCAAAGTGTCCCTTCCATGGAGGGATTCAATTTGATTAAACAAAGCCATACGCAGGAGCAAATTGGTGGGTGTGGAATTGCGTTCAGGTATTTTCTATTATCGACGTTTTGATCTCTATTGTGAGATCATCTTTAGGAAACCAATAGAAGCTTAGTGAAAAATAAAAAATTGCCCAATTTATTTTTAAATATAGATTAGATATGTTTTATAAAAATTTTAAATTAGGTAGCAGATTTTTGGGCAATTCTCATGTGTGTGGATTACAGAAGCTTCAAGTATTTCAAGGTTTCCCTTCCATTGAGGGATTCAATCTGATAAAGTTTAATTTAGAAGGTATTTTTGGAATCTTATATTGACTTCTTGGTTTATTCAACTAAGGTTGGGAAAGACCACTCTTATTAGCTCGAGTAGCTTCCCATGGTGGAAGAAAAGAGATGTGATAGAGGACGATACCTTATCAAGTTTTTTCGCGAGGAAGGAATCATGCGATAATGGAAAAAGATGATGGATCATTTCACCAATATCCTTGGACAAATTTTAATGGAAACATAGACACCTTAAACCATGCATGGAAATAACTATGTATTCTGGTTGTTGACCAATTCTCTAACATGGATATTTTCACACCCTATAAGAAGAATATAACAGCATAGGTCATTGATAAGCTCTTCTTCAAGTGTGTCTTGGTTTATTTCAATCTCCCATGTATGCATTGAAATAATGTAACTTCGGAAGATATTCTAGTTGTATTGTATTCCTCCTATTGGATATGAGTTTGGTCTTGTTAGAGTCATTGAAGGATGCAATGTAAACCTCCGAATGTAAGTCAGGTCATTAGTACCCAAGTGTCAATATAATAAATGCTATTTGTAATGTCCAGTTGGACAAGTTGACCCTAAAAACTAGTGAAGTCAGCCCCACCAAGTTAGAGGTCAAGTCAACAGAAGAATATAAATAGGGAGGCACTCCCCTTCATTTGTACTCACTCACTCAAACCAGTTTTATCAAGAGAGAGAAGTAGTAGCGCACGAAGAAGGAGGAAGAAATTGTTATCTGGATTTTACACTGCACTGGTTGAGTTCTATACTGAGGAAGTTTTGCAGGTTTTTCTCCCTTGTGGTTTCCCTGAGGAAAATATCTGTGTTCTTGTGTTCTTATGTTTTTTTGCATGTTTTTCTTTCAGTGATCTTCTATTGGAAAATTGTTTTAAGATATCATCTAAGCAATTATAAATAATTTTACCATGGTATCAGAGCCACCCTGAAAGGAGACACTGCACAACTAGGTTATGTTGATCCTAACAAATCCCTCAACAGTTCAACCAGAAAAGAGGGCTCATCCAACTCTCCTATGAAGGGAGCATCTTTCAGTGGTGACAGAATTGAATTTCAAGAATTTTCAATTTTGGACCTGTTACTGCTGCCAGGAAAAACTAGGGTTTCAGTTTTCTCAGGGTTTCATCATCAATATTAGAAAAAGGAATATACAGTCTACCTTGCCTCAGGAGGGTGCATATTTTACACCTATCAACCCTCTTAGGGTTTCCAGTTGAGAAATTAGGGTTTTTACATCAAACCCTAGGTCTTCCAGAAGGAGGTCATCCAGAAACTATTTTCTTCAAGTACTCTTCCTCCTTGTTCCATTTGAAGTTCTCATTATGTTAAAGATGACTAAGAACACCAAGCTAGATGAAAAGCTTGAAGGAGCTAAAAAATTCAAAGCATGGAAGTATAGGATCATTCTCATCCTACAAGAGAATGATCTAGACAAATTTGTGAAGGAGGAAGTGAAAGAACTAGAAGAGGAGGAAGCAAAGTCCAAGCATAAGAAGGATATGATCATAGCCAAAAGGATCATAGCTGACTCCATAAAGGATAACTTGATTCCTCAAGTATCATTAAGAGAAACTCGAAATGAAACGTTTGATGCCATCTCCCGTTTATTTGAAGGGAGAAATATCAATAGGAAGATGACTTTGAGGATTCACCTCAAAAGTGTGAAGACTCAAAAGTTAGAGTCTATGCAATATTAATTTTCAAGAGTGGATCAAATTAAAGATCAGATAGAAGCCATTGGTGAAACAGTAGAAGAAGAAAAAATTATGTTGACCACCCTAAATGGTCTTCCAAGAGATTGGGAATATTTTATCCGAGGAATCTGCTCAAGAAGCTAACCAAATTCAGAAATCTATGGGAAGAATGTGTTTAAGAAGAAGAAATAATATTAGATAGACAAGTGAAGCTAAATGAAAATCAAGATCAAGCCTTGACATCCCATGCCAAAGGAAAACACAAAAAAATAGAGTTATGATCATCCTCACAAGAATCAAGGGTTCAAAAGACCCAAGAATGACTTCTCAAATTTTGAGTGCTTCACTTGTCATAAGATGGGATACATTGCCATAAACTATCCCATGAAAGAAGAAAGAGTTAAAAAGATGAGAAGGTTCCAAGCTCATGCTGCTGAAGATAGTGATCAAGAAGTAGAAGAGGAAGCAAAGAAATATAAAGAATCCAGTGAAGATTATGTACTGATTTCTTCCCTAACAAGATCCGTCTCACTAGGAAATGACACCTGGTTAGTATATAGTTGTGCATCCAAACACATGACAGGTTACAAGGACTCACTATCATGCCTTGTAAAAAAAGATTCACCACACAAAGTAATGCTTGGAGATGACTCTCAGTATCCCATTAAAGGAATGGGAGAAGCATCCTATAAGTTGGATTCTGGAAAATCCATGAAGATGAAGGATGTCCTATAGGTCCTTGGACTAAAAAATAACCTCTTGTCTATTTTAGCCTTGGATAAGAGAGGATTCATAGTTTCCTTCATAGATGGAAAATTTCTCATGTAGTCAAAAGGAAAGACCATAAATGATGCAGTAGAAATTGGAATTGAAGGAGGACTCTAAAAACTGAAGGGACATGTAGATTAAGCTTTAGCAACAAGTACCATAAATCCATCTAAGATTTGGCACAAAAGGATTTCTCATGTTCATTACAGAGCTCTTCCAATAGTAAGGAAGGTTGTGACTGGTCTACCAGAAATTTAGATAGAACATGAAGGTGTATGCAAAGGATGTCAACAAGGAAAGAATACTAAGAATCTGTATCCGAAGAGTAATAGAAAAGAAAAGGGGATCTTAGATATTATCCATTCGGATATATGTGGGCCAATGCAAACAACTTCATTAAGCGGGTATGTTTACTATGCTTCCTTTATTGATGACAACTCCCGCAAGACTTGGATATACTTTTTTGAAAAAGAAGGGTGAAGTGTTTGAAAGGTTTAAAGAGTTTAAGGCCCTAATAAAAAACCTCTCTGAGAGGAAAATAAATATTTTAATATCAGATTATGGAGGAGAGTTCACATCAAATGAATTCAATGTTTTCTAGAAGGAATTTGGGATTAAGAGGGAGCTCACCATTCCCTACAATCCTCAACAAATTGGTGTGATAGAGAGAAAGAATAGATCTATCATGGAATCAGTAAAATCCATGATACATGATCAAGATATACCAATGTACATGTGGGAAGAGGCAGCCATAATATAAGTATATGTACAGAATAGAATCTCCCATAGTGCCCTTGGGAACAAAAATCCAAAAGAAATGTTCTCCAGAGAAAAGCATGAGGTAAGTCACCTAAAGATATTTGGTTTCCCTGTGTATATTAATATTCCCAAGGAGAAAATAAAAAAACTAGAACCTTCAGGAAAGAAGGGATTGTTTGTGGGATATATTGAACAGTCAAAAGCCTATCGGATTTATATCCTAGGATACCATCAGATTGAGCTTAGCAGAGATGTAACATTTGACGAAGATTCAGATTTTAAAAAGTTGAAGAAAGATAGAGAAGATGAAGAGGAACATGAAACTATCAAAGCTACAAATAATATTAAACCAGTTGGGAATGAAGAAGAAAGTCAAATACCTAAGTATCATGACATGCTGAACCTTAGTTTCCTGAAGAAGTGCCCAATGAAATGATTTCTTGAAAGAGAAATCCTGTTTGTGCTCATGATGTAATTGAAGAAGAAAAAATACTTGGTGTTCCAGAAGGAACCACTAGAGAAAGAAAGAATCCAAATCCATATCCCAATTATATGGCCTTGATGACTGATCTAGTTGATAAAGAACCAACTTGTTTTCAAGATGCAACAAAACAGAAGGAATGGGTTGATGCAATGGTCGAGGAATACCATTCCATAATAAAGAATGATGTGTGGGAAATAGACCCAATACCAAAAGACAAATCATTGGTATCCTCAAAATGGATCTTCAAAACAAAGCATTCCACAAATGGTAGTATAGAAAAATACAAGTAAAATTTCGTAGCAAGAGGGTTCTCCCAAAAGGAAGGAATTGACTATGAAGAGACTTTTGCTCTAGTAGTTAGGTACACTTCAATCAAAACTATCCTTTCCTTGGAAGCCAAGAATAAATGGAAGTTACATCAAATGGATGTGAAGACATCTTTTCTAAATGGCTTGATAGAAGAAGAAGTGTATATCGATCAACCGCTAGGTTTCGAGACTGATGATCAATAAGCTTATGTATGCAAACTCAAGAAAGCATTGTGTGGGATTAAACAAGCACACAGAGCATGGTATGGTAGAATAGATGGATTCCTGATGAGTTTAGGTTTTACCAAGAGTAAGGAATATTCTAACCTTTACTATAAGGTTGAGAATGATGGGCTTATGATACTACTTTTATATGTGGATGACTTATTCCTAACAGGAGAAGATAAACTCATCATTGAATGTAAGAAGAAGCTGCAGAATTTGAGATGGAAGACCTTGGAATGATGCACTACTTTCTAGGTCTTGAAGTTTTTCCATCCCCAGATGAGATTTTCCTAAACCAAGGGAAATATATGGTGGAAATTCTGAAGAGGTTTGGAATGCTAGATTATAAGGCTATGACCACTCCGATCACAACAAACTTGAAGTTACTAAATGATGATACATCGAAAGTTATAGATGCTACTCTATACAAAAATATTATTGGTTCACTGATGTACTTAACCAATACAAGACCTGATATTTGTTTTACTGTAAACAAACTAAGTCAGTACATGGTGAATCCCAAGCATATTCACCTGATAGGAGAAAAAATGTGATGAGGTGTCTAAAATGAACTCTAAATTATGGGCTCTGATATACCTCGGACAGTGAGATTAGTTTACATGGGTTCATAAACTCATATTGTGTAGTAAGTGATAAAGACAGAAAGAGTACTTCAGGTGGCTATTTTAGTTTGGGATCAGGAATGATCTCTTGGTTTAGTAGAAAGCATACCTGTATTGCACTTAGCACAACATAAGCATAATACATTGTTTCTAGTTGAACTTGTAGTGAAGTAGTATGGATTCGAAATATGTCGGTAGGTTTATTTGATGAAGAGATAGATGTTAATGATATCCTTTGTGATAATCAGAGTTGTTTCAAGATGACAAAAAATCCATTGTTTAATGATAAGTCAAAACATATTGAAGTAACATATCACTTCATTCTAGACATGGTTCAGAAAGGAGCTATAAAGCTCAAGTATCTTCCTATAGAGGAACAAGTGGAAGATGTGTTGACTAAGCCTCTGGCTAGTGTAAAGTTTGAATACTTTCAAGACAATCCTCGTGTGGTCCAAAAGGACCTCTCTCAAAAGAGGGAGTGACAGTATATTTTGGATGCAGTGGTGTGTAGGTCAATCTAGGGGAGGGTACATCTGGCTAGGATTGTTTGGCCCTAAACGGTTAGTAAGCCAGACTAAATACCTGTCGATCCTAGGGGGATTAGTATGTCTGGCTAGGCTTGTTTGGCCCTAAAGGGTTAGTAAGCCAGACAAGTCTTGTTTGGTCCCTAGGGAGATCCATCTGTCTAGCTAGGCTTGTCTGGCTTGAAAGATTTAGTAAGTTAGACAAAATGTCTGGATGGATCTACCAGATAACTCACAGTGATGTTGCTATGAAGAAGATGAAGGGAAATATGTATCCTTAGTATTGCTATACTGTTGATTGATGAGATGTTTTCCTTCAGTAATGTTATACTGATGAGATGTTAGTTCAGTATGGTTATACTGATGACTATTGAGATGATAGTTTAGTATTGTTATACTGATGACTATTGAGATGATAGTTTAGTATTATTATACTGATGACTATTGAGATATTAGTTCAGTATTGTTATACTAATGACTGTTGAGATGTTAGCTCAATATTGTTATAATGATGACTGTTGAGTACTATTGTACTGATTAAGATATGTAAGTATTGATTATACTGATCAGTGATGAGATTCTTGATGAGATGTGTACATTGTAGCCACACTCTTGATTGCTGAGATGATTGCTGAGATAGTTACCATTGATTGATGTTGAGATGGTTACAACTTCTTGCTGAGATGTTTGATTGATGCTGAGATGTTTACCGTGATAGTTTCAGTACTTCTATACTGATGATGATGTTTGTAATGTTCCAGCATCTCTATGCTTGTAATGAAGATGATGATCTAGCATTACAGATGATTTGTTCCTTAGCACTAATATGTTAATGATGTTGTTGATTGTTTCGGTACTTACACATTATTGATGCATATATGATTCTTCAGTATTTCCATACTGAAGAGACAAATGATAATGTTTCAGTATTCATATACTGAATTTATAGATGATGGTGATTCAGTACTCATATACTGGAGATACAATTGATCATACTTATGATGCAGATGATGATGTTCTCAGTATTCACATACTGAAGATGTAGATGATGACGGTTTAGTATTTACCTAATGAATATGTAGACGATAAAGGTTCAGTATTCACATACTAAATATGCAGATGATAATGGCTTAGTATCTACATACTGAAGATGTAGATGATGACGGTTCAATATTCCCACACTAAAGATGCAGATGATGATGGTTCAGATGATGATAGTTCAGATGATAAAACAAATTATGGTTCAATGTTCACACATTGATGATGACCAGTGGATGATTCAGAAGATGACCGCAAGAGATGTTCTAGAATATGACAAGAAGAAGATTAAAGAAAGATGATTACAGAATAATACCTAGCCGAGATCGATGATGAACATGTATGATGTTGTAACAAAACTTCCTATGACATAGAGAGTCTCACCAGTCAGTTGTATAGTTGTAATAGTAGTAGTTGCTACTACATTTGAAAACCTTCCTAGTTAAGAGGGAGTGTTGAAATAATGTAACTTCGGAAGATATTCTAGTTGTATTGTATACCTTCTATTGGCGATGAGTTTGGTCTTGTTAGAGTCATTGAAGGATGCAATGTAAACCTATGAATGTAAGTCAGGTCATTAGTACCCAAGTGTCAATATAATAAATTTTATTTGTAATGTCCAGTTGGACAAGTTGGCCCTAACAGCTAGTGAAATTGGCCCCACCAAGTTAGAGGTCAAGTGAACAAAAGAATATAAATAGCGAGGATCTCCCCTTCATTTGTACTCACTCACTGAAGCTGGTTTTAACAAGAGAGAGAAGTAATAGCACAACAAGAAGGAGGAAGCAGTTGTTGTTTGGATTTTAACCACTTATACTATGAAACGATAACTTTATACTAAGAATGAGAACTATAGGCATAAAAACGATGATTTTTGCCAAAAAAACACCAAAAACATCCCCAAAGAGAAAAGTGTTGATACCAGTATACATGATTTTTCTTTCGGGGAAAAAAATAGAGTCATGGCCTAAAAATCCCATAGTGTTGTTTACAAAAACTTTAAAATCAACCCCTAAATTGGAAAACTATTTTTTTGTCCAAAAGATAAATTACATCTTTTTTGAAACTTGCACATTAAACAAACACAAAGATTTCATAAATAATTTTACCACTCTAACAATATAAAATCTAAGAAATTATGATGTGATTCATAATGAAATCATATACTAGACCATACAATAATGAACGATTCATATAAATATTCAAAATCTCCTTTAGAGTTTCAATTATAAATATCATACTAAAAAAAATCTAAAATGTTAATTTATAGAATTCGTAGTTTGATTGTTTTTTTATTTTTTTTATTTTTTTTATTTTTTAACCTACTTGAATGTCATCTATCCCCCCTAAACCCCTAGCCCTCCCAACATTACAATTAAAAAAATGAAAAATAAATTTAAACCTCCCTTTCCCCTTCACCCCTTTACAACAATACATTAAAAAAAAAATCAAAACATATAAAACACCCTTCCTCCTACTAACCTCTTTACACCAATAACATTTTTTTTATATATGGATTTTTGAGATGTGTGACAATTTGTTAAACTACTTGTAAAAGAATTATATAAATTAAAATGTGTTGATAAATTTAAAGTTGTTATATAGATATCTAAACTACATGCATGTAAACTATATAATTGAAAAATATTAAACACATTAATAAATAGTAAGTATTTTTTGTTAAGAAATAATATCATAAGTTTTTTATACATTCCTCTCCCTTAATATTTGTTTGTTCAATATATACAAGCTTATAAATATATTGTTATGTTGTTCTGAATATATTGTTATGTTTATGTTGTTATGAATATATTATTATGTTGTTATGGTAAAAATTCACTTAAAATAAACTTTTTTAAAAATTTAATTTTATATATAAAAATTAATAATTCACTTAAGTTTTACCCCCAAAAAAAACCTATTTCTCTTTAAAAGCCAAACGTGAACAAAGATAACAATATCACAACAAAACTAATTTTTCTTTAAACACCAAACGCCAACCGTGAGCAAAGATAACAATATCACAACAAAATTATTGATTGATAAGTTTTCACTTTCATTTTTTAAATATTAGCCTAATCACACTAGCTCACCTTAAAGAAAAATACTAAGGTATTTGTAAGAATCCTAATTTGCCCCATTCAAAGAGAACAATTTATAAACAATATATAGAAACAATTCAGGGATGATAAAGACATGAGTATATTGTTAGAAGAAGAAAATAATTGAAGACCCATCCAACTGTTAAACTCGTCTCAATAACACGTAGGTTCGAGTGATTGTTCTTCTTAGAGATGGAGAATCAGAGTCCCTTTTTTCTTGAAATTTGGTTTATTTAGAAAGTGTTTCAAATACTTGATGGTTTGGTGTATCCTTCGAATATGATGCATATACTTTAGTCATTAAAATTTGTTTGATGCCTCTCATATTTCATAAAAGTTTTTTTTATTTTTAATTTTTTTTAACATAAGTTATAATTAAATCATATAAAGGAAAACCGATTTTAACATTTGAAAATTTGAAATTTACAAAGTTTTTTCTATTTATATTTATCATAAAGTAAATAAACTTTATGTAAAAAATAAGTTGTAATAACTTTTTGGAATGATCCATATGAACTTCTTTGTAACTCGAGAAACATGGTTATTACTTTGTGTATTCAAACACAAAAAAAGGAGATACGCATAAAAACTAATTGGTCTTCAAAATGATTTTATATATTAAAAAGAGACTCGGGCCCAATAATTTTTATGAATCCAATGTATCCAGACTTTAAATTTAAGTTTGTAATGAATGAATGAGAATTTACCATATGAGCATACAAATGTTACAACGTTTCAAGTTGACTTTATTAAAGTAATTTTTATGAATCCAATGTATCCAGACTTTAAATTTAAGTTTGTAATGAATGAATGAGAATTTACCATATGAGCATACAAATGTTACAACGTTTCAAGTTGACTTTTATTAAAGTAGTTTAGACATGGTTAAAATGTTTCGCCGTCATGATTAAAACAAATCATATATTTTAAAATAATTGGATGGATTTCCCTTTATTCATGTTTAAAATAGACATTACATTGTTTACATTTTATTGAAGGATGGCACAAGAACATAACAAAGTTTAATGGATATCGGTTGAGCCAGCTCAAAAGTAATTTTTTTTATGCATTCAATGTATCAAGAAGATGGTGACAACCACACGTCCTCTAAAACGCATTTGCAGTTAAATCATATTTCCCATCGAGATTGTATAGGGTTCGATATTCCACAAGATATTATATTAGGCTCGCACCTCCTCCTCCATCGTCGCTCCCTCCTCTACCCCCCCCCCGCCCCTCCACCTCCTCTGTTCCCCCACCTGCTCCACTTTCCTTTCCCTCCCTTCCCCCACGCAGCTCCTCCACCGTGCCTTCTCCCCCCTCCCATCCTCCCACCAACCGTGAACCTGCCTCCCCCATTCCACCCTCCTTCCCCTCCACCCTCATCCCCCTCCGCCTCCACCTTCCACCTCCTCCGTCATCCCTGTTTCCCTTTCCACCTCCTCTGCCATTGTATTAAGGGAGAGCCGCTCCCTTGGGCACCCAAAGGCCGACCTTCACTAGCAGCGCGATTCTCAGAATGGCGCCGCTAGTGAAGGGCGGCCTTTGGGTACCCAAGGGAGTGGCTCTCCCTTAATATGACCTCCACCCTCCTCCCCATTTCACCTCCTCCTCCATCGTATTAAGGGAGAGCCGTTCCCTTGGCCAACAGAAGGCCGCCCTTTACTGGCGGCCTTCTAGTGGCCAAGGGAGCGGCTCTCCCTTAATACGATGGTGAAGGAGGTGGAGGGGAGTGGCAGAGGGGGAGGACCGTGTTTTCTCCATTCCCAGATAGTTTATTTTATCAAACTCTTTATATTAAATTACGTTTTTTAGATCATAGCCGACTTAATTTTTCGCTGCAAAAATCAAGCTTTTGTGTTCTGTAGTATTGTAGGCACAATCCATGGCTTCCATCGATGTTTCTATGGAAACTATTGTTGTCGATCCCATGGTGAATGAAGATCCTAATACCATTGAAGAGAATCTCATCAAGGAATCTAAGGATAAAAAGGAGAAAACCCCAAAGGAAAAGAAGCCAAGGGCTTCCAAAGTTTTGAAATCCCCGCCTGTTGGTACTACTCAATATTCCTTTTCTTGATTGATTCATTTAGATTTTACTCCATTTTTTACATGCATTTGTGGTGCTCCTATTGATGATGATTTCTGAAGCCATTATTGCTCTGAAAGAGCACGACGGTTCCAGCCCTTACGTGATAGCGGAATTCATGAGCGAAAAGTATAAATCCAATTTGCCTCCCGTCTTCAAGAAGAAGCTAACTGCCCAACTCTAGAAACCTGTGAAAGTCGTGGATCAAAAGGAGATGACCCCAAGGCCAAGAAACCAACAATCGCTACTAAAGCCGATAGTTTCCAAGGATTCCAAGAATCCTACACCCAAGAAAGCTGCAAAAAAGGCGAAGAAACAAGACTATTTTTTCTCGTGTTTAAACTTGGGAATATACAATATAATTATTATCATTATGTTAATTTGTTGATAGAAATGCTTTTTTTTATCAATGAAGATGGGTTTTTTTGTGTTAGCCCCTTCTCCACCTTCCAGAAATTCTAATGCATTGGAATACACTCACAGCAGTTGTAAGAAAAATGTTCAGCAGGGAATACACTCTCAGCAATTGTAAGAAAATGTTCAGCGGGGAACACGTTTGCTTGTAATGTCAGATCATAAATTTCTTTTATAAATTTCTTTCCTTTCTATTCTTCTTTAGGGAAAAATCTGACCGTTTTTATTTGATAGGCCTTGTTATGAATGAAAACAGATGAAGTTGGAGATGCCATTGTTTTAACTTGTATGTGATTAAGGTAAGAGAACTCTCTTTAAGATTGTATACTCTGAGACATTCTGAAGCCGATGAACTGGTAGTGAGTCAACAGGTAAGTAAAGTATAAGCAAAATTAACAGATGGAAACCATAAATTAATAGTGCTTCCTAAATTACTCTGTCAAAGGGTGTGTTCAGTGTTTATTTCCATGCTATTTCAAAAGTACTCTTCAAAAATTTTAAAAATTAAGGTTTCATGTTTGTAAATTACATAGACCTTTTTTTTTGCATTTCAAAAGTACAATTCAAAAATTTTAAAAATTAAGGTTTCATGTTTGTAAATTACATAGACCATTTTTTTTTGTAGGTTCGTACGCACTCCTCTGTTAATTAATATCAGGTTCCCACATTACAACCACAGACACCTAGAAGAAGAAACCTCATAGGTGTGCTCTGCATGCAGAAGAAGCAAGGATAGATAGCACGATAAGACCCGCGAAGCAAGGATAGAATGGTTGTCTAGCTTCCTACATAGTTTCCTGCACAATTTCTCCCTTTCTCGATTGCTTCCTTCCTAAACATATAAGCGGCTTGGGGTTGTCTGGATGCAGAGATGATTGAGAGTGCCAAGGCCTCATCTACTCAGGGAGGAATGACAGTGCTTCTTAGGAAGGACAGGAATAGTAGGAATGATAGTGCTCCTAAGGAAGGATTTGGTTATGCTAAGGAAGGATTTGAACAATTGAATTTGAACTTTCTAGGGAAAGGAAAAAGATTGTTTAATGAATGGTTAAATATCCCACCCAACATAAAGAAAAATATTGTTCAATGAAAGGTTAAATATCCCACTCAATAGATACAGCTATGGAAGATGACCATGAAAACATGGAAAACATGCAGGGATACACTTGCAACAAGCTACAACAAAGCCATGCAGCCACATGCAACAACGAAGCCATGATTCCCCCACCCACTCCACTTTCCTTTCCCTCCCTTCCCCCACACAGCTCCTCCTCCACCCGTGCCTTCTCCCCCCTCCC
>LPNX010467282.1:1122982-1174867 GCA_001517045.1 Pseudotsuga menziesii | reverse complement strand
AGGTTTTGGGGGGGAATGAAATCTAAGGAGATGAAGAGTGAAATAAAAGGGGTGAATATTGCAAATTTCATTGGAATAACACTTTAATGCAATTTAGAAAGTTTAACTTCTTTCTAGAATATTCCTCGATCTTAACCCCAAAATTTTATGCCATAGGAATTTTGTAAATTATAGTACAAACAAGCAACAAAAAAAGTACAATAATTCACTTTTAAACAACCTGAAACTTCCCAACAATTAAGGACAAAAGATACTAACAATGAGATGAGTTTTCATCCTTTCTAGGGAAACCCATCAATTTAAAACATACTTTTACAATAGAAATAACATCAGTATTACAATCGTAACATCAACCCCTTTATCTTCTTCTTTAGATGTTAAATCACTTACAAATGCATTTCTCAAGTTTATATTTTACTAAGTAATTCACTCTACTTTTACTCTAACTTTCTATCTTTACATAATTTAGAATTAACTTTTTAGCTTTTTTGGTTCTATTACAAAATACTTTTTGGTTCTATTACAAAAGACAATATTACTCATAAATACTTTATATAAAAAACAATATGCATTCACTTGATTGCCTCGAAGAGGAGCATTCTACAGCTCATTAGGGGAGAGATGTGTAACTCCTTCCTTGCCCATCCTAGAGTTAGTAAGTGTCGTTTATAAAAAAAATTATTATTAAAAACAACATGTCGGTTCAAATTAAATTTAAATTATTTAGAAATGCATATATATAAAATTACACAAATTAGATAAATTAAAACCATAAACATTGCATGACACGCTTCCTTGACATCTCCACTCTAGAAAAGGGGCTTGCACCTCTAGAGATTTGATCCCTATTGGTGCTTGGATCTATGTTGGTTTTTAATATAATGTTTTTTGGGGTGTAGTTAGGTAGGGTAATTGTTTCTTAAATTGTGTTTAATATAATGTTTTTTGGGGGGTTAAATATATTTTTTTAAATGTAATGATGGGGGAGGATTTAGGGAGTTAGGAGGGGATTTAATTTTTTTAATGTAATAGATTTGTCTCGAGTTCAGGTCAAATTTCATATATTACATATGGAAACATATTTCAAGTTTTCTTGGTTTTTTAGTGTTCATTAATTTTTTTTAAAGTATGCTTCTTTGTGCTATTTGTCTTAGAATTTTTTTTGTTTTTAGTGATTAGGTACAAAAATAGCATGCTCCTTACACAAAGGAAGAAATTGTATGCAATCAATAATGATCCACTTCAATGTAATTACATCAAGCAACGAATTAATGCTATTCAAGTTCTTCCAAATGAATTGCAAGAAATCGATTTGAAGAAAAAAGAGTTTAGTGAAACAGTTGTGGCAAAGATGTCAAAAGAGCCTCAACCACCATTGGGAGGGATGTTTGGAAAGGAGCACTTTGGGAATCTTGCATACATAGAAAGCCCAATGGAAGAGGACATTGATGTCCTTTAGGAAATCCAATCTCCAGAAAATTCCAATTTCGATGAAGAATTTGTCCTGCATGATATTGTTGATTAGTTTAATGTCTTAAAGAAAATGTTAAATTGACAAATTTTTGATAAAATATATTAGTACTGTTTTGGCTTTTAGACTTTATTTTCGAAATAAAATTTCTATATATAATGTTTTTAATATGTTATTTACAAATATACGAAATAGTTTTTCTTGAATTTATGTGAATCGTAAAATTTTGGAATATAGTATGAAATAATATCATTTTTATACAAAAAATCTATGAAAATGCATTGAAAATGGTTGTAAATATCTTTATTTTCTAGAATTTCTTAGAATTTTGTTAATAAAAAGTCTTATTTTTCCTATAAAAATGTCTTATTTTAAAGTAAAAATTGCAAAATATATATTTTTTTCAATATAACTTGCTTCTAAACGTATGTTATTTTGTTAAATGTCTAAAACACACACTTGAAAATAGAAAGTAATAATAATTTATGACAAAGATGATTCAAAGGCTAAAAAAACACCTTCAAATGAAAATGTGTGATACTGGTATCAACTATTTTTTAAATGGAGGTAAAAATAGATACTAAAATTAGGAGAGAGAAAAACGAGAACTGTGTCGAGTTCTCGTTTCATAGTATAAGTGGTTTTTTACACTGCGTTGGTTGAGTTCTATACTGAGGAATTTTTGCGGGGTTTTCTCCCTTGTGGTTTCCCCGAGGAAAATATATGTGTCCTTGTGTTCTTATGTTGTTGTGCTTGTTGTTCTTTCAGTGATCTTCTAGTGGAAAATTATTTTAAGATATCATCTAAGCAATTATAAAGAATTTTAACAATACCATTATTTTATATAGAAGCGATAGGTTCCTAAGTAATTTTTGGTCTAGCATGTGGCCAATGATGGACACCAAGATGACCAAATTGATTACCTTCCACCCCTTTAATTATGGATAGACAAAGGTACTTAATAGGATTATTTTTCAAATCTTGAGAATGGGACAAGATCCTTCCTTATGTTCAACATATCTACAACACAACTCTTCATAGTTATATTGATCATGACACTTTTTAGGTGTGCTTTAGGTTCTAACCATTGACCCTGATTGACATAGCTCCTCCCATTGCATATACACAAGAAGAATCTTACCATGGTCAAACCAAAGTTGATAGAGAATCCAAATTTGTTGAGAGTATTGAGAACATAAAACAACAATTTCATGGTATTTTTCATCAACCCCAATGCCAAGTAAAATTAGCACACGATGATCAACATTTTGTTCCACATAGGTTTAAGTTAGGTGATAAGGTATGGTTGCATTTGTAGAATCAACACATTACAAGACCCCATTAGAAGTTATACCCATTTTTTATATGCACCTTAAACCATCACCAAGGATGTGGGTGAGAAATAATTTGAATCAAGTAGTCCCCCTTTCCTTGGATTGCACCCTATAATTAATATGGAGTTGCTTCAATAATATTTTCCATCTTTCATGGACAATTTAGCGGTGGATGAGAATTGGCCCATGTAGAAATCAATCTTGACTATATTAAATAAGTGATAATCAGTTGAATCATGGGCATCAAAGAAGGGAACATGGCGATAAAACATCCAACTTTAAAGAGTTTTCAAAGCAATTTTCCTTCTTCACTAGAGAAAGCGGATCATTAGGAGTTAATTTTTACAAAATTTCCCCCATATGATGAAGTAACTTGATGCAATTGGGAACATTGTTTCCTAATGGGGATAAATGATCCAACTGGATATTATTAGCCACCACCTATCTCATTGATTCAAAATGGGTCCACAACTTGTTAGTTTTATTATAGTTTTTCGAGTCCCTTACTTTAGACATGTTTTTTGGGTGTTTCCCATACATGTTTGGTAGTTAATGTAAGCCATAAATATTTGAATGTGGTGCCTACAAAACTCACATGGCATGGACTAAGTTCTGTAATAGTTTAAGAATTCCCTAAATGAAGTTTGTATGCAAAATTTGCACCTTTGAGAAATTGGAGTACCAACTATTGGCTTTGGGACACACATTCCTTTTGACACATCATTTCCTAGTGCTAGAGTTTTGGACTTTTAGGGTTTTTGCATCATAAGGAATCATACTTTATGTCAAAATCTAGGTCTAGCCTCTTTTAATTTCTTCACATGAATGAATGTAGCCGAAACATCGCTCCTCAAAGGTAAGCTACCATCATTATAACTAATTTGTATTTCTTTGCATTTAATAATTTTTGTTATTTCATTCATTAACAAAATTTGAGCTTTAGTATGTTACTATGCTCTCTACAATAGCTCTGTGTTTTTGTTTTATATTTCCACCTTGATTTCATTCTCTATATAATCTAGATCAAATTGTGACATTCCTCAATGCTTATGTCACATTGATACATTAATCTTGGCTAACTTTATGTTCATTGATACATTCATTCATATGATTCTTCTGCTTTCTGATGTTTCTTCGTCTGAGTTGGTATCACTCATGTTATCACCGTTTTCCTAAAGCTGTTGTTGTACATGCACTTTCTGAACAATTTTATCTATTTTTACATTATCATCTGAGATCTGTCCTTCCTCGAAATTATTCAACCTGTTACTTATATATGTTTTCTCATGAAACACAACATCTTTACTTGAAATCAGTCTGTGTGAACTAGGATGAAATAACTTATATTCCTTATGATTATCACAGAAGCCAACAAAGACACATTCAATAGATTTTGCATCCAATTTTCTTCTATCATCTTTAGGGATGTGTGCAAAGGCCCTACAACCAAATACTCTTAAATAATTAATTTCAGGTTTATAGCCATAAAATACTTCAAAGAGTGTTTGGAGTTATAATTTATTTTTTGGGATCCTATTATTTAAATACACACTAATGTTAATATCTTCAGCCCCAAAACCATTAGAAAAGTTTTTACCTTGGAGCATGCTGTGAGCACATTTCACCCGATGTTTTGTTTTTTGTCTCAGCAACTCCACTTTGATGAGGTGTATCAGTCACAATGAATAGTTGTTGGATTCAATTTTCTGTACAATATCTTCTGAATGCTCCACAAGTGTAATAACCACCTTGATTCGATCTCAGGATTTTGATATATTTACCTATATGCTTTTCAAATTTGATCTTGAATTCCTTGAAGTATTCAAAGACATCATTTTTTTCTCCTTATGAAGTAAACCCAAGTGAACCTAGATCTGTCATCAACAAATATGAGAAAGTACCAAGCACCACCCAGTGACTTGGTCTGCATAGGTCCACAAACATTAGTATGTATTAATTCAAGTAATTCAATCTCTATCTTCTCTTCATGATTAGGAAATTCCTTTTTGTGTTTTTTTTTAGTGCACATGCAGCACATTCCATATGCTCATCTTTGATAAGAGGAAGACCTTCAACCATATAATTTTTCTATAATAGCATAAGATCATTGTAATTGAGGTGTTCATACCTTTGATGCCATAATTCACCATTTGAAATGGTTGAAGATGCTAGTGTGTGATGGCTTCCCTTGATTGCATCCAACTTGTATAAGCCTCCAATCCTGGATCATGTCGCTATAACCATGTAATGATATTGGACATCTTTAAGATGACACTTATATTTACCAAATTCTACTTTCATATCATTGTCAGTGATAACAAAAACATACATTAATTTTTTTTATGCTTGGAATATACATCACATTCTGCATCTGTTTAAGTTGTCCATCAGGTAGATTTACACTTATAATTCCATAACCTTGGACCTCATGTGACCTGTTATCACCCAAATAAATGTGTGTGCTATAATATATTTGTCATGATACTCATCATACCATTCTCTATTACATAACATATGGGAAGAAGCATTGAGTTTGTAAACCATGCACTCTCGCAATCTGTTTCAGTAGACAAAGCATTTTCAGATATAAACTTTTTGATATTATGAATCCATTAACAATAGGGGTGTCTTTTCTCACATAATTTCCACTGTGCTCTCTAAATTTGTGATTGGACTCATGGTTCTTCTTTCTAAAGCAGTCTCTAGCAATATAACATGATTTTCCACAGTAATGGCATTCAACATTTTTATTAACATTAGAGTCAGTGTGTGACATACCTATGTGTCTTGTATGAATCTTGCCTCTATGTCTGTTCCAATGATTTCTTCTGTGTGAGTGTCTACCTATTGCCATCAGTTCTTGATATCCAGTCTGTGGTTCTGGCTCATAGATATTCATTCTCTCTTCTTCTTATAGAACGATTCCACCGAGTTATGCAAAAGTAGGAGGGGTTTTCCTTGTTGCAAGGGATGAGATGAACACTTTATAATTTGGCAATAAATGTTTTAAGTTAATAGTCACCAAGTCAAAACTGGACATTTATTCACCAATATCACTCAAATTATCTCTTAAATCCTTGATGAGGGAAGATACTTAGTTATTGATTCATTCACTTCCATCTTGATAAATAATAATTTAGTGTTCAAAAAAAAAATTCTATTTGTATCTGATGTCTTAGACAAACCTTTGAGTTTGTTCCATGTATCTTTGGATGTCTTACAATATCTAATATGAGGAATTATATTGTCTTTTATAGACATACGAAGTGTTACCTTTGCTTGAACTTCCCAAAAATTCCGGTCTGAGATGGACAAGGTATCTGAGGGCTTCTTCTCATCTCCTTTCACAATTGACCACAAATTAAATTCCTCCAATATCATAATTAACTTGCATTTCCAATTAACATAATTATCTCCATTTAACTTGGACGCTCCATCAATATAAAAATAAGCCAAATGAGAAATAGCCATCTTACCTTCCTTTCCTTCACTTGATCTAGAGAGCTAAACACAAAACTTCAGCACCACACTTTTTAAACCATCAATAGGTGATGGAGGCCCGTGGTGCTCAAATTAGCTCTAAGTAATATCCGTACACCACAACTTCTCTTTATGTGAAAGGCGGTGCCACCGCACATTGTATTCTCTGCACTGAGGGTGCCACCGCACATTGTATTCTAGGGTTCCGCCGCATGTTCCTTCAGTGTTCCAGATATTCCACCGCATTCTCTCTTCATGGGAGGTGCGGTGGAGGCTCACCTCTTCTATGCTCAGCAAACAAAAAATTGGTGAAAATAGCAAGCTTTCCCTCAAGTGATTCAATGTCAATGGGATATTCCTCATTAGAGGAAATTTCAACCTAAAATGGGCCTTGTAAAGAAAATTAATAAAATAATATTTATTAATTTTGGAGGAAGAAAAGAAAAAAAAATACTTTTTATTTGTATTTTCAACATATCTGCCTATGTTTTTACTCAAATTTCGACCCAGAGATATCATTGGATGCCGACTTAAATTCTGCATCCAACGAGTACCCAGTCAGCATACTTTTGACGAACCTCGTTACCACAAAAACAAGAAATACCTGAAAAAAATTCTGCATCAAATGAGTACCCACTCGGCATACTTTTGACGGACCCTGCTACCCCAAAACAAGAAATACCTAAAAAAACGTGATGATCATCATCACGTTTTTCAGGTATTCTTGTTTTTGGGGTAGATGGGTCCATCAAAAGTATGCCGAGTGGGTACTCATTGGATGCAAAATTTAATTCCACATCCAACGAGATCTCCTGATCTAAATTTGAGTAAACAAACAGGGAGATATGTCAAAAATACAAACAAAAAAAGTAGCTTTTTTATGATACCTATCACCAAATTTATATTAATTTTTTTTTAAAGACCTATACAGTATTTCAAATTTAAAGAAATTTCATTAGATAACACATGATGACATGGAATTTGAATTAGAGTTAAAAGGCCCATTTTGAGTTGAAATTTCCTCTAATGTCAGCGTTTCTGATTGGTTGTCAAAGGAAATGATTCATAGTGCAAGGATTTGTGGAGAGTTGAGATTGAATGCAATAGAAAACACATTGAATTTTTGTGATTTCCAGAGTGTTCAAATGCTGATGAATTCATGTTGAAGCATTCTATGGTGACAGCCACACCATGATTTTCTCCAACAGTTATCAAGATCTTCTCGGTCTCATCTCTAGCTGTGATCAATGGTGGCAGCGATCTCTCAACGATATTTCCCTTCACCAACTTTAGACGTTGTGGAGAGAATGAGATGATTCTAACTGGGTAGTGATCCCAACAATTACACCATCACGTAGGTTGTGTAGCTAGCCAACTACAATAGAAACGATCTTCACTAAGGTCTCCTTCAATGGGCTCACGCTTTTAAAGAGAATTGATGACTTGTTCACCCTAGCAGACAACACGAGCATCAAGAGGAATTCTAGCAGTGATCTTTGTTCTGATGATTGATTTGGCAGCAAGTTAGAGAAATCAAGGAGCAAACTAGTAGAGTACAAAAGCTCGCTCAGACACACAGGAGGAGAAATACTCAACTCAATTATATTCAGAAATAAAGATTACATATATAGAAAACTGATAAGCTAAACTAGATCCAATAAATGTGGATCAGATCCACCAGCATCGGAGTTGTTTGAACAAGAACCCTAGATATAGAAAACATACGAATATATTTATGCACTATATCTAACAGCCTCCCTTAATGCAAAAATGAATTATTGACAACACATAATTTCTTCCTAATATCCTTAAAATGGATCCTTCCAACTGGTTTAGTGAATATATCAGCAACATTCTCACATGTATTACAATAGATGAGTTCAATTTCTTAGGACTTGATCTTTTCTCTAAAAAAATTATGCTTCATCTCAATATGTTTGGATCTGGCATGATAGATTGGATTGTGTGCCAGCTTAATTGAGCGCCTTTGATTGTCACACTGTATTCTGGTAGCTTGTTTTTGTTGTGTTCCAACATCTTCAAGAATTCACCTCAACCAAATGGCTTCACAAGTAGCAATGGTTAAATATTTATATTCAACTTCTGTGGATGACAAAGAAATAGTTGGTTGTTTCTTGCTACTCCATGATATGACTCCCGAACCAATGTTAAATGCATATCCAGAAGCAAATTTTCTGTCATCAGGATTTCTTGCCTAGTTAGAGTCAAAGTAACCTGCCAATTGAACATTAGATACATCAGTATATAAAAGACCAAAATTAACAGTTCCTTTTAAATATCTTAGGACCTGCTTTGCTGTTTTCTAATGTGTTTCACATGGCTTAGCCAAGAACTGACTAAGGATGCTAATAGAATATGATAGGTCTGGCCTGGTAGTAATGAGGTAGTTCCGGATACCCACTAGTTGACGATACAAGGTACAATAAGCTTCTTTAGATCCATCACTGTTGTATAATTTGACATTTTGATCCAAAGGAGTATTGGATACAGATTTGCATTCACTCATTTGAAAACTGTCAAGTATTTCCCTTGCATATTGCTTTGAGTGATGAATGTTTTACCGGATTCTCTCCAAAAATCAATTCCTAAACAATAATGTAAGTCACCAAGGTATTTCATTTCAAATTCATGTGACAAATTACTTTTAATATATGCAACTAATTGATATGCATTAGAGGAAATTTCAACTCAAAATGGGCCTTTTAACTTTGATTCAAATTCCATGTCATCATGTGTTAGCCAATGAAATTGCTTTAAATTTGAAATACTGTATAGGTCTTAAACTCTTTTTTAATATAAATTTGGGGATAGCTATCATAAAAAAACTACTTTTTTGTTTGTATTTTCGACATATCTCCCCGTGTTTTTACTCAAATTTCGATCGAGAGAGCTCGTTGGATGCAGAATTAAATTCCACATCCAACAAGTACCCACTCGACATACTTTTGATGGACCCTGCTACCCCCAAAAAAAGAAATACTTGAAAAAGCATGATGATGATGTCATCATCACGCTTTTTCAAGTATTTCTTGTTTTTGGGGTAGCAGGGTCCATCAAAAGTATGCCGAGTGGTCATCATCATGCTTTTTCAAGTATTTCTTGTTTTTGGGGTAGCAGGGTCCATCAAAAGTATGCCGAGTGGGTACTCGTTGGATGCGAAATTTAATTGAGATCTCTCAATCGAAATTTGAGTAAAAACACGGGGATATATGTCAAAAATACAAACAAAAAAGTAGTTTTTTTCTTTTCTTCCTCTAAAATTAATAAATATTATTTTATTATTTTAACTATTATTTTATTAATTCTTTTTAGGAGGCCCATTTTGAGTTGGAATTTCCTCTAATGCTCCACTTGTAATGATAAGATAATCCAGATATAGGGATATCAAGCAAACATTTCCCTATTTATCTGATTTAATATATAAGCTTGAATCATTTTTACTTTTGAGAAATGCTTGTTGTTTGAGGAAGGTGTCAATAATGATATGCCATGATCTAGGAGCCTATTTTAGTCCATAGATCTCTTTCTTTAACCTACACACAAGCTGCTCCTGTCCTTTCTTAATAAAACCTTCAGGATGCACTAAGTATACTTCCTCTTTTAAATCACCATTTAGAAAGGCAAATTTGACATCTAACTGGTGTATTCTCCAGTTATGTTTAGTAGCTAAAGAAATTAGCAATTGGATTGTGTTTAACTTAGCTACTGGTGCATATGTCTCTTCAAAGTCAATCCCCTCTTGCTGAGAATAACCCTTAGCAACTAATCTTTCCTTGAATTTGCCAATACTACCATCTACTTTAAGTTTACATTTGAATAGCCATTTTGATCCTATGGGTAATTCTACTAAATCCCAATTTTGTTTCTCATAATAGAATTATATTCTTCATTCATTGCAGTTACCCATTCTTCCTTATCTTTGGCTTGTTCATAATTTAATGGCTCTACGAAATTCATTGTACTAGTCATCAAGGCATAATCTCTAAGATTTACTGGAGGATGAGTTTGATGAGATGACCTTCTAGGTAATACAGTACCTGTTGGAGTTCCATCCATGATTCTTTTGTCTTCTATTTTTCATCATCTGAGGTAGTATCACTCATGCTTGATTCATGTTCCTAAACTTGTTGTTGTTTTTGCACCTGCTGTTGATCCTTCACTTTTTGAAGAATTGTATCTATTTTGACATGCACATTTGGGATCAGTTCTTCATTAGAATTATTCATCATGTTACATATATTTGTATTTTCATGAAATACAACATCTCTACTAGAAATAAATTTGTGCGAACTAGGATGAAATATTTTATGTGCATTTTGATAATCACAGTAGCCAACAAAGATGCATTCTATGGATTTTTCCTCCAATTCCCTTCTGTCATCTTTAGTTATGTGTGCAAAATACCTAGAACCAAATATTCTTAAATGACTAATTTCAGGTTTATAGCCATGAAAGACTTCAAAGGGGGTTTGAAGTTCTAGTCTCTTTGTTGGAATCCTATTTTTTAAATAAACAACAATGTTTATTTCTTCATCCCAAAAACCATTAGATTTTTTTTTACCTTGGAGCATGCTTGTTGTTCAGGATTAAATACCCTTGTAACCTAGCGTCCGGGGTTACCAACTTAATACTAACCTTACAGACAATTAGCTTTAATAAAGAGCAGAAGGGAAATAGGAAAAAATACTTGACTCACCCGATTACCGACGGTTGATCCAAGCTTGATCTTCTTCCACTCTGCTTCTCTCCAAAGCTTCCAGGGATGCACCTACTTCACCTGTAAAGAGAAAATTCTCCAAGTACAATCTTATACATGTATATATGACAGGTTAGATAAACAATATATCTAGTGCATAATTGAATATATTCATCAATCATAATACATGAAAGGGACTCAACAAAATGTTGGAAGAAGAATTCTCTTTATTAACAATTAGTGAATGAGATAAGAGTACAACCCAACGCCTGAGACAAGGACTCCTCTGCAACCAAAGGACTTTGAGTTCTGCTGCTCCAAGACTTCTGAAGATATACCACAAGCATAAATTTGCTCTCCAAACTTGATTGATTAATGCCCTCCCCAAGGTCTCTATTTATACTTTGGGAAATAGAGTGGTTTCGACGGTTGAGGAGGTTGAGATAGTTTGGGTGGTTAATTATTAGGGCCAAACTAATATCCATTAATCATGATTTACATTTTTTAATGTCGAATCAAGATGTACGCGACTATTAATATAGGCAACCCACATATGGCACGCAAGTTTCTCAAAGGAAACCCGCATATGCTGATGTAAGCAGGTTGCAATGGAGATAGTCGCATACAGTACATGAATTGTTAATGGGAATAGTCGCATACGTATGCAATTTTCAATGAATATAGTCACGTACACCATTCAACACTTAGAAAAATAATATGGTAAGCTGGTTGAAAGGTAAATGCATCTCATGTCATGCCCATCTATAGTGTTTTGGCAAACTTCAATCCTAAGATGTCCTTTTGTGTACTAACATAAGGGATTTCAGCAATCGGACGAAAAAGTGCCATTTGGGTTGATAACAGATGCCCCCTAATGTGTCAGTTCAGAGGGAAACAATGGCTGAAATACATTATAATCTTAATCTTGGAGAACTCAGAAGTCCAATGGAGAAGAGGTAGTACCTGAAACAAATACATAATAATGTCATATACAAAGTCATATCTGAGGATGCTATGTTCAATATACTGGAACACTAGCTCCTTTACAATATTTGAGCACATCATATAGTACGGGTACAAGACCACATAAATTACAAAGGTGGATCGAACCCACAATATACAATTATGATGAGTCTTCAAAGATCTAGAAGCTGTGTAAGTGACCACAACATAATCTTGTGCAACTTAGTCCATCGATGTGAAACTAAGGTCTTCGTAAAAGATCCCAAAGAACCAGTACAATCCAAGCCATGTGAATAGATGTTATTGAAGTTGAACATGGATAGGATTCAACAGATTGTCAACCAATAGGTGATAATTGACAACTGAAGCAAAGGAATTCACCAATAGGGAAAGTGAATCCTAAGGTACGATCATCAAAAATATAGGTCTTCATCGTCAGGAAATGCTGATGCAGAACCATACTGTGATAAGGAAGGCAATAAATCCTCCAATGGATCACAAGAGTGACTAGGAATTGGGTAAAGGAAGGGAGACACAAGCAGTAACATATACGATAATGATGGAATCAAGATATATATCAAAAACAGGTTTAAGTCCTTGAACAGTGAGCATGACACAGAGATGACCCAAGGCATCTTTTAACTTTACAGATAGTACAACTAGACTTATCTGGCATGTAGGAGACATGATCAGATTCCCCAGATAGAACTAATAATAGGAGTAAGAAACTCGAAGTAATAGCTGAATTGAAAGTGAACACTGAGACATGAGTATCAGAAAAGACAGAGAGTGTTATGTTCAAGGAGGACATGCTGCCACTGACTGAGAACCAAAAAAAAACTTCTTCCTTACCTTCCCTGATAAATTTTAACAAGTCCAGGAAAGTCAACTTGAGTCTCTCTTCATTTTTTGACAAGCTTGAAGAGAAAAAGGGAATAATGCTTTATAGTGTCACTGATTCATGGATTTTATGAGCCCAAACTAGTACATGCTCACTTGGTGTTTTCATGTTTAGAGAGTCTGAAAACACCAAAGAAGACTTTAGGGGGTTCCTTTTTCATCCAATTTAGTCTCCTGAGGCCGAAAAAGTATAAAACATACCACAGAAGAACTCTCTTAAATTCCATAGAAGAAAAGGTAAACCTTTTTCGTACTTAGTCAAGGAGGTCCGAAAAAGGTTAAATTACCACCTACCTAACGATCCTTCTAGAGCAGCATATAGCTTGGTTTTTACAAGTGTGAAGAAGAGAAATATCACTCAGAAAGATCCATTTGAGTACGAGAAATGGATCTTACAACAATAAACTCGATGCTTTGTTCTTGGTGTTTAACGAGCATGAAAAAGACAAAAAGTACACTCGAAATATTTTTCATGTTTAGGTCCAGAGCACGAAAAAGAGAAAACTGAGCTCATACCGAGTGTTTCTTTTTCGTAATTTTAGTCCCTCAGGTACGGAAAAGTGATAAACCTGTACCTAAGAATACTCTTCTCAATTCTGTAGAAAAGAGAGTGATCCTTTCTCGTATTATTCCACATGGTCCGAGAAAGAGATAACCTACCACCAATGTGGAGGCCCATTCATGTATTCTTAACGAGCTTGAATGGACAAGTTTACTTGGCATCCAAGTCTGTTTTGAGGAGTTAGACCTATGCCTAAAGAAACTCCATAAGGGCGGGGAGTCCTATAAAGGGATAGCTTGTAAAAAGAGACCAAAATGAGGCTCAATTTGGCATGAAAAATAGATAAAAATATTCTCCTGAACCTATGACAGTTGGAACATGAGTATCAAAAGACAATAAGTAGGTTCTAAATGAGGATACTCATGGGAGAAAAATCCTATCCACGGAAGAACAATGGTAAAAACAAGGAACTAATGGTTAAAAATACCATAGTCCGTGGTCAAAGTGTTAATGCTAGGATCAAGATGGATTATGTATGAATGCAGAACGCATGTGAAATGACCAAAAACCATCCTATATGAGCGGAAAAAAACTTAAAGAAAACCATAAACCTGTCACATGGAAGAAAAATACGTCGCATTAGTTTAAAAATTATGAACTATAGGGAAAAAACCCACTTTAAAAATAAATTTTCTATAAATAGTTCAAAATATGAATAAAAAACTCACCATTTTATTTTTAACCATTAAAAGACAAGTTTTACCTCTACCTTTGATTGCTCAATGTGGACGATTCGGTGGACCATTCCCAAAACCGCAAGTGTTAGGTAAAACTACACTCCATGCTCTTTCATTTGATCCAAGCAATTGTCAATTTTGAGCCCTAATTTCATGTTTTCAAGTGCCTTCAAAGTATGGACGTTGTGTACATGGGTATGATATGCTAATAGTCACATACACACGTTCTGTATGGAGGTTACCCGAAAGACAGTCGCGTACACTGTGCGAGGTAGAAAAATAATGTATAGGGTCAAAAAATTCAAATTTTATATGAATCTAATGGTTTGCAATTGCTTGTTTATTAGATTGAAAGATGGTGCTTGAGTGGAGGGAGAGGGAACATGAAGACATGGAACAAGAATCTCTTCAAGATGCCCCCATAGTGAATGTTTTACGTCAAAGTGGGTTATTAAAGTTTTTCTATGCCTCACCTATGCGGGCAAATGTCCGCCTCTTAGAATTTTTGATAAACTATTGGGATCATGATCTGGGCATGTTTGAACTTCATGGTGAGTCTCTAGAGATTACATCGAAGGATGTCTATTTCATTTCTAGTTTATCATGACAGGGATCTCTGTTAAACTTGGAAGGCACCGACAGAGGCAGTGACCCTCTAAGTGTACAGAACTATATCGACATATACTGCGAGACAGGCACTCAAAAGAGGGGTAGCTGCATCCCTATTGTTCACATTTGAAAATTTCTTTTACAGGTATTGACGAGCACTATAGTGAGGGTTGCAGGGTCATCATCACTTCACCTTGCAACTCAAAACCAAATGAGACTAGCAGTAGACTGTATGTAGGGATTCCTATATGACTGGTGCTCGAGAGTGATCCCGATAATGAGAAAACAGCTCTCTGACTGCAAAAGAGGCAGGAGGAAGAATTTTGGTTATTCCAGCATATTAGTAGCCTTCTTCTTTGAGAGAGTGCCAGGTTTGAGTCCTGCAGTACCATTTCTAGTTCATTCTCCTCGTTAGCCTAAGCTGAGTAGCTGGGGAGATATCTTCCTCCGCCAGGGAGGTTGTGGATCGGTCCAGAGCATTTATGATGATGACTTCTACTTTTGGTGGGGGTGACAGTTGCCAGTGTTGGAGTAGTTTCCATATGTTGGATTAGATTTCCAAGGTGATACCGACCTCGTCCTCCCTCCAAGACAAGAATGGGGAGAGTTAGGTAATTTTTATTTTCAAAATTTTTAATTTTTTTTATGAATTTTAATTATATAGATATATACATATGTATAAGAGTTATAATCCTTTTTTAAAAATGTCAAAATGCAGATATTGGACTAGTCCGCACTGCTGGGCATCCACGCATGTATGTGCATCCTATTTTGGGAGAGGACCAGGGTTTTATTAGGGTTCTTGAGGGGAATATAGCTAGGCTTACCCAGAGAGTACCTCCCTTAAAAATTGATTGCATCCCTGCCATCATGCAGGAGCTAGTGGTTGGTGTACCACCTATCTGGATATGCCTTCTGAGGCAAGTAACCAGAGCAGTACTTGTGTATATAGATGTTGTTGAGGCTGCTAAGGCCGAAGAGGTTGAAGAAGCCCGAGCGCAAGGTGATCGAGGGATCAAGGTGGTCCAAGTGACCAGGGCAGTGAATCTTAGAACTAGGAGCATTTGATGGACTTTGATCCATGTTTTGTATATTATACAGTTATGACTGTATCTGAGGATCAGAGACTCGACCTATCTATATGGACAAATATTCACACACACACACACACATATATATATTTTGCCGGTTTATTTACAAATGTTTTTTAATGTGTCTGCTGTATATTTTTATTTAAAATGTCTTAAATGCCAATCCAAGATATAATTAGCATATGCATCAGTTAATGAATTTTGATTTCTTGGAATATGATTGAATGTAATGAACTCAAAATTTCTTTCCAATAACCTAACTCGCATAAACTCACGTAATAGAATAGGGTTCCGCACCTGATAAGCCCGATTGAGCTGGGAAACCACCAGTTGAGAGTCCACTCGGACTTCCAGCTGAGTGATACCATGTGACAAAGCATCCCATAAAAGCTCAATGACATCCTTGTATTTAGCGACATTATTGGTAGCAGGACTGTTATAGCTGATTTTACCACACCAAGTGAATCACACTTGTATGGCCTTCCCATGTCCCTCTGCGGACTCCTTAGACCCCTTGGACCATTTTTTGTCATTTGATGTTTCCTAGACCATCCCTATAAACATGTGAAAATTGCTATACGTGACTTTTAAACCCCTAATCGCGTATATACACGGGTTTGACCCCTAAAACTGTGTACATCATGATGTGTACAAAATCCAAATCCTTTTGGAGTTTTCCTTGACATGGATCCGACTCACTTGTCTCCTAGCCTTCCATATGCCTTGAGATCGATGGGATTCGAGATTTCATTACCCCATTGAAAATATATATAAGGAACTCTTTGGATACATTGAAGGCATACGAGAATTGAGAGCAAAGAAACTATAGTCCATTGTTTCTAGAACTTGTGCTTGAGTCTGCATCCCTTTGTCCCTTTGAGCACTTTGGTGTTCTTCCCAAGCTTTCCTTTTGCTTGTGAGCTTGCTATCGAGAGATGGAGGATTGAGATGGTGGAGGCCAAAGTGGGGGATTCAGTTTCTTCGATTCGCAGACGTGCCGATAGAGGTTGTATTCATTGTAATCTCTAATTTTATATTAATAGAAATATATTTTCCTATCCAATAATGTATGTTTGAATGAATATTTTATCCATGGATGATTTCAAATGCTTATACATTATTGATTATATATTCTAGAGTAGATCTAACACCAATATATAGTATGCTTTTCTTGTTTACTTGTTGTTGAGGAAGTAATTCATCAATTCAAGCTGAAGTTGGAAAGCTCAACGGGGATCTACTTCAACCGTCCGGAATAAGGTATGAGATCTGATCCTTTAGTGTTAGATATTTGATTTCTCTTGCATATTGGAAAGGATTGATTTCTGGAGTCAAGTTGTCTATTGTGGTACCCCAAGCCATAGTACTTTCTCTTCGTAATAGAATTGGTGACTCCATTGGGGAGTTCCTAGTAGTTGTCCTTTGGGGGTTTTCTATCGGCATTCAATGACTTTGAATTGCTCTTTTTTCTCTATTTCTGTGTTGGGTCTGGGGGCATGTTTTCCTGGTAGTGTTTGATTGGTGTGAAGTTTGTCTCATCTTGTCTGTTTGCCTTTATTTTTATGCACATTTCTTCCTGTACGCGAGTTTTTAACTCACTGTTGCGTATATATGCGGGTTTCACTGCTATATCTACGTACACACGCGGGTTTACTGCGAACAATCGCATATGCCCTTAGTTTTTCCTTCTAGAGGAAGATTGATTGTTGTTGGGTGAATTTGGATGATTGCTGAGTCTCCTTTGATACTGCTAGAGTCTGTATACACCTCTGTTTTTTACCAGAGACATTTTTTTTAGGGCAAAATTTCTTTTTTGAAGAATGTTCTTGTCATTGCATTTTTTGATTTTTTGTTTTTGGATTAGTGCATTAGATTTATTTTACCTTAGTACTTTGCTTGACTACTGCTTGAGTGTGCTTGCAGAGTCTGGGGGTTGTAGAACCATTCTTTTGCTTTAGTATCTCATTTCTATTTCAAAAAATCCAAAAATATTTGATTATCATTATGCATTGCATCTTGCATTTTGCATAGTACTTGCACTAGATTTGCTTTGAAGTATTAGTCAAGATTTCATATAGGAAAGCTTGCATTTATCATTTGAATAAAATTGTGCATTTCACGTAGTAGCATACCCTATTTTTCATGGACACAATGTATTTGCATTGATTGTTAGGTGTGCATTTTGCTTCATATTGTGTCATAACGCCATTATTTGCACGACCATCTACCTCTTTTGAGTAATAAATCCAATTAAAAGCAACCCTTAATTAAAATTAACTACACTATTTTATTTGATAGGGTTCACCAACAAGATTAGGTTTTAGGGTCTTGGAATAGTTCATTATGAGTAAATTCTCCAAGACCACTAAACAACAACATGTATGTGTCTGTCCAGGTGAGTGTGTGAAATTCCTTGGTATAACCAGTGTTTCTCAGGATCCTCCTCTCAAAAGGGAGTTAAGAACGAGGCAGTGTGAGTGGTTATTGATTGGGATGACCCCTAGTCATAACTGAGTAGCATCGATGATATTTCCAGGATTGTATTCGTATTTGGGGGCTCTTTCGAGAGTTTTGGGCTTTTCTACCCTACCCATATGGTCAATCCCGCCTGTGACTGACCGCTTGAGAATTGATTATATTGAGGTGACCTTAGTTTCCTTACCTAGGATATCAAGGGGTTACTCTATAGGGGTTATTCTGCGGGTGTCCCGGCTAGGTTGGGGTTGGACAAAATAGTGTTTTACACATTGAAGCTGAGGGCCACAATAATTGGTTACGTACCTCTGCTTGTTGTGTATGGGAGTCTCAAGCATCTCCTAGGTGAGACATACCTGCTTCATTCAGGAGCTCATTTATCCTACCCTTGATTGCTTGTGTTTGGCTTTATATTTTATTGGTGTATGCTCTATGCATGTTAGCTTGCCTAGGGTTTGCGTAGTTAGAGAGTCTTTTACATTTTTTTAGTCATTGTGGATTTAGGTGTGGCTCCTCTCCGTTCTCGTCGTTTAGTAGGAATTCTACCTTCTACATATCCTCCTCCTTTGGGAGAGAGAGATAGACAGTCTAGGTGGACTACTTCGCACATTGATTCACACATGATGGGAGACCATGTAGAAGGTATTCCTGAACCACCTTCTCCCATTCAAGTGGAAGATGGGGAGTTTACTCCTACTTATGATCCTTCACCTTATTTGACTGAGTTCGGTCCTGTAATTTATGAGATAGGTACTTTTCATGATATACCTACTTACTCTAGTGTTGATCCCCCATTGACACATCGCCAGAATGGAATGCCGGAAGATGATGAGACTCATTTTGAACCCGTGAGCACTAGTTATGGTAGTTATGGTATGTCTGGTTTTACCACACATGATTTGGCATTTCATGTCAAGTCTAAGTTTGAGCCTAACACTATGCCTGGGGGCACTCTCATTCCTTACCATGTGGAGAGGTTTGGGAGCACAAGTCACATTGCACCTTCCATCCCGGTGGTGGAAGCTACATCACATATTCCTGCTAGGCCTAGGGTTAGTGATCCTATTAGGATACCAGATCCAAGATGAGTGACTATAGGGAACAACACATACATAATTACACAAGTCCCTTCTTCCTCTGTCCCTAGTTCTTTGAATGTTCACCCTCCACCTCATTCACATGGTCCTTCGGGCTGGAATGTGGTTACGAGTCATGTCTGTACTGCTGTTACTCGACCAGTTGTGTCTTAGGTTCATACTTCTAAAGGTCATGTTACTACTTCTGGAGCGTATATTCCTACTTCCGAAATGTATATTCCTACTTCTGGAGCATATATTCCTACTTACGAAGTGTCTCATGGGACATCTCATGCGATGACTTATGGACCTTATTATGGGACACAGTATGGACAGGGTTCTTCACCTTATGGGTATAGGTATCAAAAACCTGCTTACTCTCCAAATTATGGCTTTGTAGCTCCAAATAGTCAAGGTACACCATAATATGGTGCTTCCATGCCACCCTATATGGGTCAAATGGGAGGAGGGCACTATGGCCAAGGCCATGGTGGTTATGGTAATCGGACCTATGTGAATCATAACTATCAGGGAGTGGACCAGCGACCTACTCATCCTAGGCTCCCTTTCCTTGCAACGCTAAATATTCCTGACTTGTCGAGATTGATGAACGATCCTGTAGCTCATGACCTGGCTTGGCCAGCTGTCCCTACTAAGCTTCCCTTGGACATACCCAAATTCGATGGCAAACCAGGAGAGGATCTGAGCAAACATGTTACTACCTTTCACCTATGGTGCTCTTCAAATTCCTTACACTAGGATTCAATCCATCTAAGGCTATTTCAATGCACCCTTACAGGGCCTGCCATGAAATGGTATATAGAGTTACTTAGGGGGGCATTCACTTTGTTTGATTACCTAGCAATGACTTTTGTTAACCACTTACAACTACTAGTGCGTTACGACGTTGGTATGGAACTCTTGTCGACATTTTGGTAGGATAAAGCCACACATATCTCGGACCATATGCAATAGTGGCATAGATGGAAGAGGTTGATTAAATCTTTTATATCGCTGGAATTCCTCCTCGAATGGTTCCTTAAGTCGTTATTGCCTTATATAGTGAAGGATGTTTCTACATCTATAGTGCAAAATGAGGAACAAGCCATTTTTAGGGTGCAGGAACTGGATTTGATTTATGCTCAATCTAGTTTGTTATATGAGATCATTCCCAATGCTCTGAGTTCTAGTTTCGACCCCAAAGTTAAACCTGGACCACATGCTGATGGAATTGTTGGTTGTGCGAGTGCTAAACCTATGGATTCGGTTGTGAAATAGGTCAGTCAATTGTCAATCAACCAATCTGCTTCGAGACAAGCCATGGCTTCATCTCAACCCACCCAAATGGTGAATGTGCTTTCGGTGCAATCATCAGACTAGAAGGGTAACCATCGACCCAAAAGGAATAAAAAGAAGGGTAAGAACAATCGTAAAGGTGGGAATAAGAACGAAAATGCTAATACTAATGGCAAGAACACTCGTAATGCTGGGGGGGACAAGCAATCTAAACGTAAGGTTAAATTTCCTTGCAAGTTGTGTAAGGATGATCACCTCACTTACTTGTGCCCTTGTATCGATGAAGCCTCAAGATTCTTAGCGCAGGGCCTAGCTTTGCTGACTAACCCTTTTCCTCACAATCAAAACATGAACTCGAGGACCCATGATCAGTCTGGTGGTGATCAAGATCCGCCGGAGGGTAGTGGTCATGGTTGCATTAACATGGTACATGCTATGAAGGTTGTGACTCGTGTGAAGGACTATGGTTCGTCACAACCCAACCCAAGAAAGGAACCTGATCCACCAGGAACTCCTTTGCATATTGAAAAACCTGTGGATAAACCTAAAGTTGCACCTCACATTCCTAAGGGAGTCCTTAAGCGTTCGAAGCACAATCCTAATTCCCCAGCCACCCAAAACTATTATGTTGTTGAGGATTTGGGCCACACTCCTTGTGCGATGTCTACACTAGAAGTACTTCAGAGTTGTCCTTCACAAAGGAAGGCTTTTCTTTCTACCCTTGGTGTGAATGATGATAATTCTTCCTTCGTGATTAAATTTGAAACCATAGGACTTCAGCCTCGCTTGCCTTACTATGTGTCTCTTTTGATTCATGTAGAATGTCTCAACATGACTGTCAAGCGCACTATGAGTGATGAAGGAGTTGCTACTTCTGTGATGTCTTTATCATGTTGGAAGGGTTTAGGTTCCCTTGAGTTGTCTAAGTCAGCTACCATGTTAACTGCATTTGATGGGAGATCGTTTAGCCTGCACAGGATCCTTCCTTCCCTTAAGGTCCATTTGGGAGGGAAGATCATTGCGATAGAGGTCGAGGTGGTTGATGCACCCCTTGACTACAATCTCTTGCTGGGTAGGAATTGGATGTATAGTATGCAAGCCATAGCTTCTTCACTATTTCGCATTGTATGCTTTCCATTTAATGGGAATATAGTTACGATTGATCAAACATCATTTAAGAATCCATCAGTTATCGCATATTTGGGAGCTTCGATCCTGATTGTAGAGCACTCTTAGCTGACAATTGGGAGTGTGGGTGTGGGAATGTATCCATCCCTCATGGGAATCTTTAGTTGTCCTACACCTATCCTTATGATAGGGTCTAGTTCTAGTGAGGCTTCAACATCTGTGAGATCGGTGTATTTTCGCACGACTCATATGGAAGATCCTTGGATTCTTCCTACACTAAATACTTTGAGTGAGCCCATCATGATAGACGTGTCGTTTCCTACAACTATGGTATCTTATCAAGCTAATATTGGGTAGGTTGTAGAGCCTAGTCCTTCCTCTTCGCGGATAGAGGAGGATGACCCATATGTGCTGCCTGCATGGGAAGTTCAGTCTTCTCACATGCATGACTGCCTTGATAGTGTTTTTCCTTTAGACGAAGCGATTATTGAGGCCATGTCAGGGGTTGAGCCACCTTGGGAAGAGCTGCATCATAGATCTTATTTTCTTCCTGAGCTTGACCGCATAGAGCATGAGGACTTTAGGGAGGTTCTTAGTGAGAGAATTGGTAGTCCCATGGTTCCACTAAGCTCTCCTGGTCTGATGGCTGATGGAAACATGAAAAATATATCTCCAACGATTCCTATCAATATCTCTTGCGATCCTGGTAGGATAGAGAATGTCTATATTGGGGTAGAATGTTCCCATGCTGAGATTCAAGAATACATCGAGCTGTTTAAAGAATTTTGTGATATATTTTCTTGGTCTTACGATGAAATGCCAGGTATTGACCCTCACATTGTTGAACATGAGATTAAGACTTATCCCAATGCTAAGCCTATTCGGCAATGCTTACATGCAGTGAATCCGAGGAAAGCACCCACGATTAAGGTAGAGATAGAAAAATTGTTGAAATCTAGTTTTATCTATCCCATTCCCTTAACGGAGTGGGTTTTGAATCCCATTCCGGTTGATAAGAAGCAGGGAGCGATCCGCATATTTACTGATTTTCATGATTTGAATCATTCTTGTCCTAAGGACAATTTCCCCACACCATTTATTGATCATATTTTGGATGAGTGTGCGGGTAGCGAGGTTTTTCCCTTTATGGATGTATTTTCCGGATACAATCAGATACAAATTAAACCTAAGGACCAACATAAGACTGCATTTATTTGTCCTCGGGGAACCTTTGCATATCAGAAAATGCCTTTTGGCCTTAAGAACGCTGGAGTGACTTTTCAGCGGGCTATGACCTTGATCTTCCATGATCTCAAATCGATTATCAAAGTTTTTTTGGATGACCTTGTTGCTCATTCTCCTATGAGAATGTGTCATTCCTATCATTTGAGATTAGTATTCGAAAGGTGCCGCCATTATTTGGTTAGGTTAAATCCTCACAAGTGCATCTTTTGTGTGAAGTATGGTCGCTTATTAGGATTCATTGTTTCTAAATAGGGTATAAGAGTTGACCCTTTGAAGGTTGAGGCAACACTTCAGTTGTCTCCTCCGAAAAACATTCGACATCTTCAATGTTTGCAAGGCATGGATAACTTCTTACGGAGATTCGTTGTCAATTTTGCCAATTTTACTAGAGGCTTTATTCATCTTTTGAAGAAGGACACCACCTTTTTTTGGGACGAGTGAGCCCAGGAGTCCTTTGATGCACTCAAGCGAGCCCTAGCATCGGCCTCGGTGATTAGTCCCCCAGACTATAGCCGTGATTTTCTACTTTATGTGGCCATGTCCATGGAGACGATTGGTATGGTTTTGGTTCAAGAGGATGAGGAGCTCGAAGAGCATGTCATATACTATCTAAGTTGAAATCTGATTGATGTGGAGATCCATTATTCCCATGTTGAGAAGCTTGCCTTAGCTACCGTACATGCGGTTCAACGGTTGAGACATTGTATTCTCCTTCGCCAGACCTTGGTTGTAGCCCATGTCAATCAATTTCAATTCGTCCTCACTCGAAGGATGATTGGGGGAAAATATAATAAATGGATTTTCATCTTGCAAGAATTTGATCTCGATTTTATTTCGACGAAATCGAAGAAATCATTAATTTTTGCGGAGCTTATATCGGATTTCCCAAGCGAAGTCGAGGAGTTGGTTTGTGAAGATACATTTATCGATGAGCACATCTTCTTAATCTCAACTTTAGACCCATGGTATGGGGATATTATTATATATCTACAAACATTGAAGGTCCCTACTCACCTCTCACGGGATGAACGACGACAATTACGTCATGTATCCAAGAATTAATTCATAGTGGATAACACTTTGTACCTTCGTGGGGTAGATTCCATTTTATGCCGTTGCTTAACTCATGAGGAGACTGAGGTTGTGCTGAATGATTTCCATGGAGGGGCATGTGGTGGTCATTTATCTGGGCTTTCTACAGCCCAATTTTTTTTAAGAGCGGGTTATTTCTGGTTGTCAATCTTTAAGGATTGTGTAGATGCGGTCAAGAGGTGCCATCCTTGCCAGGTTTTTGCACGTAATATGCGCTCGAAACCTACCTCATTACATCCCATCATCATCGCCGATCTCTTCACTAAGTGGGGGCTTGATTTTATGGATTGCAACCCAGCTTCAGCTGGGGGGCATCATCATATCATAGTGGCTGTTGAATACTTCATGAAATGGGCTGAGGCTATGCCTACAATTAAATTCGACGGTGAGACATCCGTACACTTCGTATTCAACCAGATTATTACTCGGTTTGGTATTCCGAAAGAGCTTTTCACTGACCATGGCTCACACTTTCAGAATCATATGAAGGAAGAGTTGGCATCAAAGTTAGGGTATAAACAAGATCATTCCTCCTCTTACTATCCTCAAGTGAATGGACAAGTAGAAGCAGTGAACAAATCACTCAAATCCATTCTCCAACGAACCATCGCACAAAGCAAGAATAATTGGCACATTATGTTATATCCTACTTTGTGGGCTTATAGAATTTCTGTTAAGACTGCGACAAGTTTTTCTCCATATCAACTTGTACATGGAGTGGAGTCGGTATTTCCGGTTGAGTGCGAGATTCCTTCTTTGAAGCTAGCCATAGAACTCTTACCAAACACTTCCCCATTGGAGGAGCGTTTGGTCCACCTAGAGAAACTTGATGAGCAGTGTCAAGATGCCTTAGTGGCTCTAGAAGTAAATAAGTGTCGTGTTAAGGTCCAATATGATAAGTCTATCCGTCCAAGGAGGTTTAGTGAGGGAGACTTGGTCCTTTTGTGGGATCAATCAAAAGAACCCTTGAGGGCAGGAAAGTTTAACCCCATGTGGCATGGTCCTTATGTCTTTAAACATGTGTTAGAGAAGGGCACTTATGAGTTAGTGGATTATGAGGGAACGACCTTGGCGGAGCCTAGAAATGGGATCTATCCCAAAAAGTACTATGCATGATTTCCAGCCAAGGTTGGTTATTGTATATTATTGTACAATTTTGTAGAGGTAGGTCTTTTTCTTATGGTGATCGGGTTTGTGATTAGTTTCTGTTTCTTTTGAAAGATGTCCATGGAATCTTCCACCTTCATAGGATTCGCAAATGGTGCAAGCCATCACACTCAACACTTAGCCTTTGCTGCTTGGGTGATTTATACTCCTATGGGTCAGGTATTGTCTTCAGGAGGTGTATGTTTATGGGCCATCTTCAAAGAATGTTGCTGAGTATAGTGTCGTTATTGAACTTCTACAGGATGCCATTTCAAATGGTGTTCTCTCTCTTGAGGTACGACTTGATTCGGAGTTAGTAGTGTCACAACTTAATGGTTTGTACCATGTTAGAGATCCGACATTATTAAGAAGATTCTTATGTGTGAGATTATTAGAATGAAAATTTGACAATATAACATACATACATGTTCCAAGAATTAATAATCAAGTTGCTGACTCATATGCTAACTACTTGTTAGATTGTAATTTGTTTCATACACAATAAGCTCATCACAAACATAAATTTTTACACATGTAAATAAATAAATCGATCATCATAAAAAAGTTTATAAACATCCAAAATGTGGTAATACATAGTGTCATAGTACAAAAATGGGGCTCTCGAGCCACCAAAATATAAATACACGGTAGCACAAAATGTATCACTCCCAGGTATCTAAGCCTGTGGAGGAGGAGGGGGGTTGTGATCGTGGAATGTCACTACGGCTCTAGCTAGCTGCCAAAATAGCCGCATCCATGCTCATGGTAGACCCACCACCTGGCGCTGCATGGCCTCAGGAAAGTCCTCAACTTGATCCATGGGTACTTTGTGTGTCAGTCTCACGAAGTTGGTATGAATTCTTTGGAGCATCCGCTCCACATCCACACCCATGATATTTTCCCCTCTTCCCCTCCGTCTATGACGAGGGAAGCCTTCAGGCCACCGTGGTCCCACATCTGCATGCATATGGTAGATGTCACTATGTATTGTCACCCAAAAACATGTCTTTTGATTCCACATAATCAGAAAACACAAAAAAAATTAATAACTCAAAAATTTTAAAAATAGGGTCGAGATTCGTTACCAATGTCACCGTATGCTGATCCTGGTGGTAGCGGCATGTTCGGGTCTCCCCAGAAATATATCCCCGCATAGGGGTAGTAATCGATGGCAACTATATGTCATCGCCACCAGGGAAAGAAATCAACTGGATAGGGGTTGGACACCCTACCTCCACCCATTCTACGCATCGCATTCGTCCAATGCCATTGGGCCAGATCTTGAACCCCGTGTAGAGGAACGTCAACTCTAGGAATCAATCCCAAAACACGCTCAGAGAAAAATGTGCTCAGTATGCTACTGAAATTGAAGTTTCGCACTCTACCCATCTTGCACTCACTGAGTTGGTGTTTCATGTTTCCTAGTAGCGCAGTTCTCCAATCGTACACAGTGGGTCTCATGCACTCCACTGCATAGAACATCAGAGGCCGTGAGGCCTGGTGGAGTGAATCTAAGCCTGCTATCCTTCCCAGTGTCAGTAGGATGGCCTTTAGGCCTAGCACCTGTATGGAGTTAGTTGGGATCTGACTCCCCACCTTCTCCGTGTCCGGATAGCAGTACACCACAATGTACTCATCTATAGTTAGGCCACCTCTGGGCCCGTGAAAGCGTAGGTTCACCACTTCCCCCCGTTGGGAAAGTCCAGTAATAAAGTATATGTCCTCCACTTCTATGGTGAGGGACATCCCATCTATCTGGAATGACTCTGAGTCTGGATCTCAATAGTCCACTAACATCTGCAGTAGTCCTGGTTTGGCTCTTAAGCCACCAAGACACAAAAATTTGTAAAGCCCACATGCACATAACGCTTGTTGAGCCATTAGATCTACCCTTACCGCCTCTTCTACATCACCATGTTCATGTTCTCTCCATTCTAGGACCATCCTGCACATAAAATTTGAGTTTGATCCATTAGAACGCTTGAAAATCATTGAGCGTGGCCACATACGCGATTGTTTGCTAAAAAGCCACGTATGTACGTGACTTTGAGGGCGTTTTCCACGTATATCCAGCCCTATACGCGAAAAAAACCCCTATTTTCATGTGGGTCATGGCACGCATCTTAGACTGGCCTAGAATCCTAAATAAACCATGGAATTTGACAAAATTTGCTTCAAAATGAAAGAGTAGAGCATGGGTAAGTACCTGGAAGAAACGGTAGTGGATTCCGCCGGATGGATCTCCTGGAATTTGCTGTTGAAGTTCTAAGCTCAAATGGGTAAAAATTTCAAATGTTTTATAATGTTTTGAATTTTTTACTATTTATAGAAATTTTTCAAATTTTTGAAAATTTTTACCCCCTTCTCTATAGTTTGGACCGTTTCTAATCCTTTTGGACCGTTTTTGGACTAATTTATGATGTAGGAGACCTTTTTTAGCACCGTTTCAGCCGTTGGATTGACCCGTTCGTGTCGATTTCAGGTATCATGTCTAAACTGGCATATAGGTTAGGTTTCATCACCATTTTCATTTTGCATGACCTTATGACCATTTCATTATAGCCTTAGGTACGAACCCACTCTATTATGTCACGGAACCTTCTTGTTGTTTTAGAAGTGGCATGATATGAGTGGTAGAGCTTGACCTTACATGGGTACCCTAGTTAGCGCCTTATTTGCATTTGGTGCCCATGCCGACATTTTGTCCCTTAGGGTGTGGGAGTTCATTGTATAGTATTTCCATGACATTTCGCAAGAGCCTCATACTCCTCTTGATCTTTTTCTGGCCTATTTCCCTTAGAACTCCCTTATGTCAAGTTGTAATTGCATTATCATGAGCTTTTCCTGCCTTATTGAGCCTTATGCCAGCTTCCCTGACATTGAATTTCATCCATATAGCTCGAGCTTGTCTCATGTCTAGCCATGCAGAGCCATTTTATATATCCTTTGCAGCTTGATTCCCTATTTTTACCGGGAGGAGACTTTCCCCCGAGTGTTGCTATCCTACACATGTATCCTTGCATTGAGCATAGGTATGTTCCACTACTTGGAACTTGTTTTTTTTCCCATTATGACACTCATCTCCTCCTAGTCTATAACTATAAATCATTTTTATTCTTTTTCAAGCTTTTTAAATATTTGAAAAAGTCCAAAAAAAATAAAAAAACCTAAAACCCGGACAAGGAAAGATGTTATTTTTTGGCAGTTGTCGAGTCGTGTCACCTTTGAACAGAGCACTGTATATCACATCCATTGGTTGGGTTTATAGTTTGAATTTAGGAGCTGTACTCGTTAGCTGAGTTTATCTCCACCGACTGGTTAAGCTTCCAATCCCTATGGAGCCTCTGTCGATGCCTCCTGTGTCGCAGAGATGTCCCAGTTTTATATCGAGTCTATGTTGCCTTTATTCAGTCACCATTCACCATTATGCTCTTGTTCGAAGGAAGTTGAAACCTGAGTTAGCCATTCCTCAGTTATCTTGACTTTGCATGTCGGCCATTCCTGTTATAGTTACTAGTTTGTGCACCTTATGATCGAGTCCTTTCACATTATACAGCTTTGTTGAGTACCTCATGTTGGATGATGGGGGGTTCCTTAATTCCCTCCTTCCAGCAGATTTCATCCCATCGAATCCAGATCATTTATTCTGGGATTGGAATATAGAGTTATTTTTGAGTGCCTTGAGACTTGCAGTCATCAGTGGTAGGTTCTCTCGCCATTGACAATTTTTGGGAATACATCAATGTCCCTTGATCGATGGATCCTCTCAAGTGTTCGACCTCAACACATTTATTCACACTTGTTAGTTTGCACTCTAGTACCTTGATTCCCATTATCATTATCGATGGGTGATCTCACATTTGTTAACGGTATACATCAATGACCGGTAATCAGATGATGGACTGCTATGTTTGACCTCAACACCTCTATTCACATAGTAGGACTTGTACTCATAGCGGTTTGTGTAGAAGACCTTCCAGATTGGTGGCATCTCTTATATTCTACCTCCTTGATCGTGCCAGTGTTCATGATATTTCAGCTCTCGTGACTTGATTCCAGTATATGTCAGATATTTCCAGCTATTATGGAGATCTTGATCCTTTGTATATCTTTAGCCATTATGGAGATCATGATCCTTTGTATATCTTCATCATGGAGATTCTGATCTATGTATATTGTACGTGGCGATGACCACTTATGTGATATTTTGTATCATGTCTATTCATGGCCATTGTACTCTTATGTATCCGAGATTGCTATATGTATTTGCAGTTATGTGCAAAGTTGTATCATGGTACTATGCTGGTTGGGTGGTTGGTCTTCCATTTGGGATTCTTCATCAATCCACTTCTGGGATGGACTTATAATGTATTTCAGCCATCATATGACCCCTCTGACCTCACACACTAGGGGGCATTTGTTATAGCTGATTTTACCACACCAGGTGAATCACACTTGTATGGCCTTCCCCTGTCCCTCTGCGGACTCCTTAGACCCGTTGGACCATTTTTTGTCCTTTGATGTTTCTTAGACCATCCCTATAAACATGTGAAAATTGCTATACACGACTTTTAAACCCCTAATCGTGTATATACGCGGGTTTGACCCCTAAAACCACGTACATCGGGATGTGTACAAAATCCAAATCCTTTTGGAGTTTTCCTTGACATGGATCCAACTCACTTGTCCCCTAGCCTTCCATATGCCTTGAGATCGCTTGGATTTGACCTTTCATTACCCCATTGAAAATATATATAAGGAACTCTTTGGATACATTGAAGCCATAAGAGAATTGAGAGCAAAGAAACTATAGTCCATTGTTGCCAGAACTTGTGCTTGATTCTGCATCCTTTTGTCCCTTGGAGCACTTTGGTGTTCTTCCCAAGATTTCCTTTTTCTTGTGAGCTTGCTATCGAGAGATGGAGGATTGAGGTGGTCGAGGCCCAAGTGGGGGATTCAGTTTCTCCGATTCGCAGATGTGCTGACAGAGGTTGTATTCATTGTAATCTCTGATTTTATATTAATAGAAATATCTTTTCCTGTCCAATAATGTATGTTTGAATGAATATTTTATCCATGGATGATTTCAAAAGCTTATACATTGTTGATTATATATGCTAGAGTAGATCTAACACCAATATATAGTATGCTTGTCTTGTTTACTTGTTGTTGAGGAATTAATTCATCAATTCAAGCTGAAGTTGGAAAGCTCAACGTGGATCTACTTCAACCGTCCGGAATAAGGTACGAGATCTGATCCTTTAGTGTTAGACATTTGATTTCTCTTGCATATTGGAAATGATTGATTTCTGGAGTCAAGCTGTCTGTTGTGGTACCCCAAGCCATAGGAATTTCTCTTCGTAACAAGGACCTAAGAAAGTGCCTCCTAAGGAAATTAACTGTCCTGAGGGAAAATAAATGACCCATGTAGCTGAAGACAAATTACAAGTGTGGCGACTGGCGCCATCAGTGAAACCTACAAACCACTCGAAAGACATCTATAACAACCAGTAGATGGTATAAAAAAAAATGATGAACTATTGTACATAAAAATACATACAATTAAATACAGGAAAAAGTGTTAAGCCTAAGCATAGTACTTTTTCAAGTAGAGCCCATTTCTAGGCTCAGGCAGCTTATTCCCATCAAAATCAATCAATTCATATGCACCCTTATTTAACACTTTTGATATGACATAAGGCCCCAACCACATAGACCTGAATTTTCTTGCCCCTATGGGTTCTTTGTCTTGGTCCCAAAGAAAAACAAGCTCCCCTTCAGAGAAAATCCGAGGCTTGACCGATTTATCGTATTGGCTTTTTGAACCTATTTTTATGAGCTTGGTTTTTTGTCAGCGCATCTCTATGCTATTCATCTAGATGTTCTAAATGTAATAGATGTTCTTCCATCTCAGACGTATCAGGTAACACATGAACAAAAATTCTTGAGGACGAGATTTCACATTCAACCGGGGGTAACGACTTCCACTCCATGAACAAGTTGGAAGGGGAAAAACCCGTAGTAGTTTTTACATTGGTACGATATTCCCAAAGTGAAGGATACAACATTATATGACAATTGGAACGGGCTGCATTAATAGTACGTTTGAGGATAGTTTTCAAAGTTTTATTAACAGCCTCGACCTGACCGTTTTCTTGAGGATAGAACAAAGATGAATGTTCTTGTCTAAATCCTAGCATAGTGGTCAATTTAGTCATCATGCTATTTTGGAAATGACTGCCATGGTCAGTGACAATCACTTTAGGTATACCGAATCATGTGATAATTTGATTGAACACGAAAAAAGCTGCAGTTTCCCCGTCAGCTTTAAAGGTGGGAATTTCCTCTTCCCATTTCGTAAAATAATCCACAGTGACAATGATATATTTGTGCCCCCTAGCTGAGGCTGGGTTACATGTCACATAATCAATCCCCCAATTCATGAAGGGGCCCACTGAGATGACGGGAAATAATGGAGTGGTATGCGACCGCATATTTCTGGTGTAAAGCTGACAAGGATGATAGTGCTTCACTGCTTCCACACAATCTTTAAAGATCGTGGGCCAGAAATAACCGACACGTAATATATTTTGGGACATTGCTAACCCAGATAAATGACCCCCACATGCTCCACTATGGGCATCATTTAGGACAATCTCAGCTTCCTCATGGGTAAGACATTGATGAAAAATGGAATCTACCCCCCTACGATAGAAAGTATCTCCTATAATGAGGTAGTTCTTGGCATGTAGGTGTAGTTTATGTCGTTCTTCCCGTGAGAAAGCTGCAAGATACTTCAAAGACTGGAGATAGATAAGTATATCTCCATACCAGGGGTCAGAGGTGGAAATAAAAAAGATATGCTCATCTGGGAATGAGTCTTCTTCAATGGCTACATCTTCCTCTACTGAAAATTTTGCAATGAGCTTGGCAAAAACTAAGGATTTTTTGGATTTGGAAAATTGAAAATCCAAGTCAAACTCTTGGAAAATGACTATCCATTTGTTGAATTTGCCTCCAACTATCCGTCAAGACAACACATATTGAAAAGGATTAACATCTGCCACTACCGTCATGGTCCTCAGTAAGATGTAGTGGCATAACCTCTGAACAACATAAACAACTGCTAAGGCCAACTTCTTGATGTGGGAATACCTAAGTTCAGGTCTGGCTAAAGTATGGTTGAGATAGTAAACAACATGCTCTTGGAGCTTATCGTCCTCCTAGACTAGGACTACCCCTATCGTCGACTCAGATGTGGCCAAATACAATATAAAATACCTAGAGTAATCTAGTGAGCACAATAATGGCACCGAAAACAAAGCCTTTTTAATGCCTCAAATGTGAGTTGTGCAATTTCATCCCATACAAATGGGGTGTCCTGATTTAACAGGTGCATGAAACCCTTAGTAATATTGGCATAATTTACAATGAAATGTCAAAGAAAATTGGAATTCCCTTGCAGGATCTGAAGCTTCCTGATAGAACGAGGAGGAGGCAGATTTACAATGGCCTCAACTTTCAAAGGATACACCTGAATGCCTTTGTTAGAAATAATGAATCTAAGCAGTGTCCCTGACTCGACATAGAAAACGTACTTGTGGGGATTCAAGCGAATCTTATAGTATCTGCATCATTCAAAAATCAAACACAAGTGATCTGGGTGATCGATCCTCTTCTGAGAATGTGCAGGCAAATCATCAAGGTAGCGTTCGACAATGGCCTTAATATTGTGAAAGGAAAAAATCATTTCCTGCTGAAAGGTTGCCCCAACATTTTTCAATCCAAAGGTAATTTTCTTGTATGCGAAGGTACCCCAAGGACAAATAAAAGTTGGTTTATGTTGGTCTTCCAGTTTAATTTGAATTCGATTATATTTGGAGAAACCATCCATAAACAAAAAGACTTCACTTCCCGTGCAAGCATCAATAATTTGATCTATAAATGGTGTGGGATAGTTGTCCTTAGGAGAGGATTTGTTTAAATATCGAAAGTCAGTACAGAAGCGTATGGTCCCTTGATTTTTGTCAACAAGAAAAGTTGCTTTTTGTCAACAAGAACAGGGTTGGATACCCATTCTGTCAAAGCTATGGGATAAATAAAATCGGCTTTCAGCAGTTTCTCCACTTCAGCCTTTACTGCCGCCGCTTTATGTGGGTTAACATGTCTCAACTTTTTCCGAATAGGTTTAGCATTAGTGTATGTTCAGATTTCATGCTCAACTATAGATGGATCAATGCTTGACATCTCCTGATATGACTAGGAAAAACTGTCACGAAATTCCTTAAACAAGGCTATATAGATCGTAATATCATCAGGAGAGAAGTTTGCGCCGATATGCACATTTTCCACAATGTTAGGATTTACAAAGATGTTGATAGGGATAGTAGCAGAGATATTTTCCATGTTCCCATCAGCAAAAATTCCTTCCCTTGGTAAGGGATTAATGGGAGTATTAACATCATCTGCCAGTCTCATATGAAACTCTTGGTTCTCTATCCTGCTTAACTCTAGAAGAAAATAGGATCGATGGTGAATATATTCATAGATCTTACCTCATCCACACATGGCTTCATCCAAAGGTAAAACCATATCTAAGCAATCTCTAGAATGCAAAGAATTTTCTGCCTAAGCAGGCAGATAGGCTTCTTCCAGTTCCTCTGAGACTGTGAGGGGGACCAGAATGGGATCAACAGCAGTATGGGCGATAGCTTGATAAGCCACTTCCACTGTCGATAAGGGAACTTCAAGCTCATGGTCAGTAGGGAGAACCCAAGGATCAGTCCTATCAACAACCGTAGCTATGGACTTCCCCACACTAGTAGAACCTATATAGTTAATCGGAGCTAGAAAATCAAATGTTCCCATCAATGATGCGTACATTCCAGCCCCTAAGCTCTCTAAAGCAGGTTTGACTTGATCAACCAATGGTAGAGTGGACTCATTATATTCCATGCGGTCTTTGTGAGTAAAATTGAGTTGGTCAACAGTAACCAACTTCCCTTCGTGTGGAAACACTACCACTTGAAAGACGACCGATGCAATAGAAGACATGTCATAAGTCCAACTTCTCCCCAAGAGAAAGTTATAATCCAAAGGTGCATCAATCACCTATACCTCAACAGACACTGCTTTCCCTGCCAACTTAATTTCAAAATCTGGTAGGATACCATGTGGATGGAATGACCTTCCACCGAAAGCAGTAAGTAGGGTGTTTGATGGGACCAGCTCTGGGGATCCAAGAGCTTTCCAACCAGACAAGGACATAACACATGTAGAAGCACCCTCGTCGACAACTGCTCTTCCAATGGTATTCCCACCATGGATGACATCTATCGATAAGGCTACATGATATGGTAGGAAAATTTTGACATCAAACAAATTAAATTTCTCCATGAGACTCGATGAGTCCATATTGCCTAAGGTTGCTAAGAGTGCATCCTACTGGGTGGGACAACTCTGTAACACCTCTAAAGTCGACATTGCACAAGGTGTTTGGGCTAAGTCTTCAACTATGGAGTAGTTTTCTGCAGCCTTAGCATCAGGATTATGCAAGGTCTTCTTAAAGACACCTTTCGGTATCTTGGGAATAATTTCGATAGGTTTCTCAATCGTGAGAGGGTTAGAAGTTTAACCTATTGACTTACCCTTCTTCGAGGTCTCTTTTTCATAGTTCTTGTTCCTAGTCTGTAGTAAAGTTTGGGATCGAACCATGTTGATATAATTGGGGTCAGGAGCATTTGGGGTGCCCCCTATTGCATTTGAAGCTGAAGCTGAATTCTGTCCCTCGGGAAAAGGATCCTTCAGGACAGCCAGTTGTTGGGATTTTAACAGCTTCTGAGCTTTTTCCATAAGGGGACATAGATGGGTAAGGTGATCTTCATGGCACAACTTACATGGGAATTTCAACTTCTTCTTTTTTTTCTTTCCCCCATCAGCATTGTTTGTGGGTTTTTGCTTGTTTTGGTTTCCCTCCCCTTTCTTTACTCTCTTCTTTTTCCCACCGGGCTATTGATTTCCCTTCTGAGAAGTTTGTGCAAAAACATTTGCATTTTTGGGTGAGGGGGAAGCCTTTGCTATCTCCACCGTAGGATGTTTAACAGATAGCTGGTGGAGCTGTTTGGCCAAAGATTCTACAGTGGGCGAATTCATGGAACCAACCACACCATTGGCATGGGGTTTATGCTTAGGTTTCTCTGCATCATGCATTGGCCTCGGTTCCTCAAGCATAATCTCATATAAGATCCTAGACTGAGAATATATCAAATCTAGTTGTTGGGCCCTAAGGATAGCTTCTTCCTCATTCATCACTCCTGAAGTAGATACATCCTTAGATATACAAGGAAATAAGGATTTAAGGAACCATTCTAATAAGAACTCGGGAGGAATAATGGCTTTAATAAGGCTCTTCCATCTTCTCCACTCTTGGATGTGATCCAAGATATGGGTGGCCTTGTTCTGCCAAAAGGTAGACCATAAGTCTGTTCCAAAATCATATCAGATAGGAAGCTGGAAGTGACTAAGGAAAGCATTAGCCAAGTCCCAAAAACTGCTAAACGCAGCAGAAGGCAACTCAATGTACCATTTTGCTGTAGTACTCATCAAAGTTATTTGGAATAGCCTCAACCGAATGGAATCTTCATTTAGTGAGTTGGAAGAGCACCATAAATGGAAAGTGGTGGCATGAGCTCCAGGATCGTCACCAACTTTGCCTTTGAATTTTGGGATATCTGAGGGTAGCTTGGTAGAGACGGGTGGCCAGGAGGGATCATGTATCACTGGGTCATTCATCAGTTTAAATGGAAAGATTAACATTGCCAAGAAAGGAATCTTAGGTCTGACTGGAGCACTAAAAGTACTAGTTTGGGGGTTAGAGGGACTTTCCCCCATATTCCCATATGTGAAGGTGGGGTTAGCCCCTACTGTCGGTTGTGAAGTGGATGGGTTTTTTTGGAAAGGATTCCATCCATAAGCCACAATATTATTTGTGTGAGGTGTAGTATAAGAGGTTCTGGCTGCCCCAGTCAAAACTGGGGTTTGAAATACAAGAGCAGGTATCCCTCCGCTAAAAAGCAAAAAGGGAGATCTCATGAACGGAGCTGAAACCGGAGTTTGAAAACCTTGACCATAAGGGTTAGTGTTTCCAAATTGCACCCCTACATATGAGGGTGTTGGGCCTATGTATGGAGTGGATGGGGGAATGTGCCCCCCATACCAAGGAAATCCTTGGAAAAAATCTGAGGATCCTATAGGACCACTCTAGGTAGTATGTGCAAAGGAAGTAGGAACTGTAGGGACACTAGGAATCCCAGTGACCATACCACCAGAAGCACCTACTAGACTTGTGGGAGCCACTGGAGTTAAGGGCGTAGTATGTATATTTGTTCTAGAGGCACCTACTAGGGGAGGTAGCACCCCTTCAGTCAGAGCGACTAAGGTGGAAGTAAAAGAACTTTCTCCTATAGTAGACATTATCCTGCCCATAGGGACACCAATCATGGGTGGGTCGAAAGGACGAACCTAAACGATCACAGGATCGTTTAAGTTAGTTAGATGTGTATTAAAATTCCTTGCAAACTCGTCAACCTGCAAGTCTTCTATCTCAATTGTGTTTAAATTAAAATGGTTTGCCCTCAGTTCTGGTTCACTCGAAACTTCACTAACTCCTATCGGTTCAAAAGAACTGTCTGTTTCCAATCTTCGCCTTTGAGCGGGAGGTGGAGGTTCCAACGTAATAAGCGGAGGAAGGTTTTGCAACCTTCATGACCTTCTGATAGATTGGTCCTCCATGATTGTAAATTTGACTCTTCAAACCCTAAGGTCAGCTAAAACAGAGACAAACCATAGAGAAATCACTACAAAAACTCCTAAAGTATCAACAATCACAAGGGGTACAAGATATGCTTTCCCGAAGAAAGTTGAGAGATAGTTACTTGGCGTCCTTGAAGAGGTTCTTAGGCACAAGTGGGGGAATCACCCACTACCCTCCTACACTTTCAACAAGGGTTACCTTCCAAGCCCATCTAAGGTGAACCAAAAATAGCCTTCCGGTTTACCTGTGTATAAACCCTAGATGTCAAGAGACTAGAGGCTACCTTAACTATATCAATAGTCTGGGGGGATAGTCACAATCCTGATTCGTACACATGGGAAGGGTAGTTGAGCCCAAAAATTAGTCTAGGACAGAATCCCTAGATGCGTAAAAACCATGGTCTACATTTTGACAAGGAATCAGAGGGTTATCTCCTCAGTCCAATGCCTCCACATGGCCTCGTTCTTAACTCCCATTTGAGAGGATCTTCCCAGATATTATCGATAAAGAGAAGGATTTACCTATAGATTGGCCCACTATGTATGAATTTAAGTACTTATGGGGAGTTTACACTTCCTATCCCACAAGTCTATCCTAAGCTAGTAGGTGTATGGCCCTATAAAACACAAATTATTAATAAGTTTTTAAATTATAGCGTTCATTTCAAGGGTTTTTTTTACTCAGAAGGCAAGTGGAGTGAAAGACTATGATCTTATTGAATCGATAAAAAACGTAAAAAACAAGTGTATAAATCAATTTCAAAGAAAATTATCACTACTTAAAACAAGCTTCTCTTTTTTTTTTTGTAGATATAAACTAATGAAAAATGCAACTAAGAAAAAGAAAACTAAGACTTACTTTTGTAATTTTTGAGATTTTATTTAAAAAGTAAAAGTAAAACTACCATATGAAATTCGAATGCAAATGTTTCCATTGATTTTCTTTTCACTTTTCAAATTCCTCAAAGATTACTAAGCACCTAAATACACAAATTCTTAAGTATGCTTGAATAATCTAACTATATAAAGTAAGCAAAATGAAGTAAAGCAGATTTATAAAAACCAAAGATCAACCACCTAAGGAAAACTTGGAAAACACCCAACTGGGAATACACAATGAATAGAAAACACTGAAATCAATCAAAGGAAAGTGACAAACCAACACTATTCAGAAATAGAATGGGATATATGGTATCTAGAACCCTGATCACTGATTCGAACAACCTTCACTTGGACCTATCACCCAACAAAAAATCCACTTCAAATTGCTAAAAGAAAGACAATCCAACCAATAAAAACTCAATGGCTTACCGAAAAGCACGAAGTATGGTTAACAGAGCTATCAAACCTATAGTTCAATGCTAGTACTAAAGACCGTCAAGCAAGACAAAATCCATAAAAGGACAGGGACAAGCAACCCAACCCCAAAAATTTTGTTGCTCAGACTTGTATGTGACTGTCCACAAGAGAAACCTGCATATTGTACATGACTGTCTAATACAGCAACCCATGTACATAGACCTATGTACGCGATTTTCCACAAGAGAAACCTGTGTACTGTACATGACTATCTAATGCAGCAACCCACGTACACAGACCTATGTACACGACTGTGTAGCACAACAACCCGCGTAGAGGAATACAATTTTTCAAAAAAAACAAAAATTATGAAGGTCTTCAAACACCACTATAAGTCTAAACCAAGACATAACACCACACACTGAATAAAATCAAATATTGGGGAAGGATCTACAGAGTTAACCCATAGCATGCTGGGCTCCCCAGTGGAGTCGCCAGTTCTATTGTTTCGGATTAAACACCGTTGTAACCTAGGGTCTAGGGTTACCAACTTACTACTAACCTTGCAGATAATTAGCTTTAATAAAATGCAGAAGGGAAATAGGAAGAAATACTTGACTCACCTTATTACCGACGGTTGATCCAAGCTTGATCTTCTTCCGCTCTGCTTCTCTCCAAAGCTTCCAGGGATGCACCTAATTCACCTGTAAAGAGAAAATTATCCAAGTACAATCTTATACATGTATATATGACAGGTTAGATAAACAATATATCTAGTGCATAATCAAATATATTCATCAACCATAATACATGAAAGAGACTCAACACAATGTTGGAAGAATAATTCTCTTTATTAACAATTAGTGAATGAGATAAGAGTACAACCCAACGCTTGAGACAAGGACTCCTCTGCAACCAAAGGAATCTGAGTTCTACTGCTCCAAGACTTCTAAAGATATACCACCAACATAACTTTGCTCTCCAAACTTGATTGATTAATGCCCCCCCCAAGGCCTCTATTTATACTTTGGGAAATAGAGTGGTTTCGAAGGTTGAGGAGGTTGAGATAGTTGGGGTGGTTAATGGTTAGGGCCCAACTAATATCCATTAATCGTGATTTATATTTTTTAATGTCGAATCAAGATGTATGTGACTATTAATATAGGCAGCCTGTGTATGACACACGAGTTGCTTAAAGGAAACCCACACATGCTGATGTATGCGGGTTGCAATGGAGATAGTCACGTATAGTACGCGAATTGTCAATGGGAATAGATGCGCACATATGCGATTTTCAATGAAGATAGTTGCGTACGCCATTCAATAGTTAGAAAAATAATATGGTAAGCTGGTTGAAAGGTAAATGCATCTCATGTCATGCCCATCTATAGTGTTTTGGAAAACTTCAATCCTAAGATGTCCTTTTGTGTACCAACATAAGGGATGTCAGCACTAGGATGGAGAAGTGCCATTTGGGTTGATAACAACGCTGCAAGCACATTCCACGCGTGTTCTGTTTCTCCTCTCAGCTACTCCATTTTTCTGAGGTGTATCAATGACTGTGAATTGTTGTTGAATTCCATTTTTTGTACAATATATTCTGAAATATCTAGAAGTGTACTCACCACCTTGGTCTGATCTAAGGATTTTAATGTATTTACTTATCTGCTTCTCAAATTTGATTCTGAATTCCTTGAAGTATTCAAATACATCACTTTTCCTTCTGATGAAGTAAGCCCATGTGAACCTAGATCTGTCATCAACAAATATCATAAAATGTCATGCACCACCAAGAGATCTAGTCTACATAGGTCCACATACATCAGTGTGTATTAGTTCAAGGAGTTCAGTCTATCTCTTATCCTCATGGTTAGGAAATACATTTTTGTGTTGTTTTGCCAGTACACATGCATCACATTCAATATGATCATTTTTAATGGTAGGAAGACCCTGAACCATCGAATTTTTCTGTAATAACATGAGATAATTATGATTGAGGTGTCCATACCTTTGATGCCATAATTTGACATCTAAAATAGATGATGTTTCTAGTGCCTGATGGTTGCACTTGATTGCATCCAGCTTGTACAATCCACCAAGTCTAGATCCTGTCGGTATAACTCTGTAATGATCTTGGAAATATTTCACATGGCACTTGTATTTATCAAATTCAACTTTCATATCATTATCGGTGATAGCAGAAACATATATTAGATTCTTTTTGATGCCTAGGACATACATCACATTATGTATCTATTTAAACTGTACATCAGGTAGGTTAACACTTATCACTCCATAACCTAGGACTTTGTGAGACCTATTATCACCTAGATAGATGTGTGTGCCATCAGAATTTTCATAATACTCATCATACCAATCTCTATTATAGGACATGTGGGCAGATGCACCAGAATCTATGAACCATGTATTTTCATCATATGTCCCAGCAGACAGAGCATGTTCAGATACCAACAGTCTTATATTTTTAAATCCATTGACATCTGGGGTGTCTTTTCTAACATAATTTCCATTATGTTTTTTGTATCTATTATTGGAATCATTGTTTATCTTAAAATAATCTCTAGCTATGTGACATGATTTTCCATAATAATGGCATACAACATCTTTATTAGCACTAGAGTCAATGCGTGACATAACTCTGTGCCTTGTACGAAACTTGCCTATGTGTGAATTCCAGTGTTTTCCTCTATGTGGGTATCTACCTCTTTCCATCTTTTAGCACCCAGAATCGTACCCAAGGTTGCGGGAGGTAGACCCTGAGGTAACAGCAAAACCACTTTAGGAAAGAGAGATGGATTCTCCAATTCTAGAGAGGGATCTCTTACAGATGTATAACAAGGCCAGATAGAATGTCACAAAATGATTATCAGATATTGGTGGTTGGAAACAAAATGAATATATATCGGGTTATGGAGTCAAAAATCCCGAGGAAATAGAGTAGTTTGCATAGGAAAACGCTTGCAAGAGAAATGTAGTGCCTCGATCATGGTTGTTAGGTTAGGGATCTAGTGAGAAAGCAGAATGATGGCAGTCTTCTAGCGTGGAGCACCGCTGGGATGAATTATGCACTAGTTTTGGAGGAAATATTTGGTGGATATTGGAGACAATGGAAGGAGCATCTGAGTATGAATTCCTTACCATTATACACTGTGTATACGACATGAAGAACACATGATGTAAAGAAATACTATAAAAAACATGTACATAAGGAGAAGAAAAGCACAGACTATAATTTGGAAACACATGAGAATTCTTGTAAATGCATATAACCAACATTCGTCTATGTATATAGATTCAAAAGATTACAAACATGATAGTCTTGCAAATTCAAACCAACCAACCCTTTTCTCCCTCAATGGGGGGTCTCTTTATAGTGCTTCAGGCCCTCGAGACTAATCTCGAAACAGGGCGAGAATTTGTTTACAATCGCGATAAAAATTCTAATAGACTAGAACATGGCCTTTCTACCACGATTTACATATATATAAAACAAAACGCCATGGAGCAAATCATGCATGCATCTTTGGATTTCAGCCATGCCTGTCTTGAAAATGACGTTTTGGGGCATCTCTAGGTGGTGCACTGCGGACGTGGCTTGGACCGTTCGTCCTCCTCCTAGGTCTGCAACGTGTCCCCTTGGGCGATTTGTGTTCCTTCTGTGCTCAAAGGCACCTTTCTGCATGGGATTATCGATGGCAAGAAATTTTGTGTTCTTTTTGTGCTCATCCTTCCTCATCGCACCCTTCTATCTTGGTAACACTTTTATTCGAGGGGATTTGAAGAAGGGTTGCACTGCTTCTAACAGTGTCGGGTCCTTGAGGAGGCTGGTCATTCTTGTGCTTCCCCCTCCATAGGAGGGGGATCCTTCTACATATCTCATGGCGCAATGCACCCCTGACTTCATCACCCTCCCAGATAAAGTTGGCACGTGGAAATCCTAGATGCGGTGATGAAGACTTTGGACTCCCGCTCTTTCTGTATGAGCATTCGATCCAACGGGTCACAGCTAGTAATGGTCACCACGTGATGGGGATTTGGGGGCAGCAATCATGTCTGAAGGCTTTGCATGGATTCCCATTGGACAAGAAATTCCAGACACTATCTCTGCGAGGGTGCAACCTTCTATTATGATGAACGTCCTTGTCATGACTTCGATGACGCTGGAAGGCTTTTCTAATACAATGAATGTCCCTACCATGATGGTTGGAATTTCCCTAGCATGGGAAATTAGGAATAGTGGGATTCTCGGCAAGGGTTTACCAACCAAAAAAACACTCCAATAAACCAACTTCGCAAACATAGAAACCATTGCAAACCTCCCTCAAGGATTTTAGGATTTACAGTGGACTAACACTCGACCTTCTCAACTTTCATTCTATGTTCACTAAGAATATATCTCCTAATGGCTCTGAAATTGGTGCTTTATATAGAGTTGGAAAGCCAAACATGATGATGACCCTATCAACACCCCCGCACACTTCTCCATCGAGTAGCCTAGTGACAGGACGAGTGGGCATGTGAGTTTTGGATCCGGCATTTTTGTGGAGATCCTAGTCACGCCATCTTTTATTCTACGACGCTATTCTGCTAGCTGCGGAAATGACCCTTGGCGTCGGTCCCCAATATTTTCCCATTTGGCTCCCAGAATATGGAAGAGACATATGTATTTTTCTACCATCACCTGATGACGGTACCAGAGTATTCTTTTTGTATATTTGTCTCCTTGCTTCGTGTGGAAGCCTTACCAACCCTCTGCAATTCAATAATTCAGAATATTTTCCAGATTTATGCACGTTTGATGCAGTGACCTTTGGGTTTAGGAGGGTCACATACATCGTGGAGCCAACTTCTCTATCGCAGGAATTCTCCAATGGTGTTGGGGAATCTGATTGAATGTCACTTTGGTTCTTTGCACATCTGTCTCGGGATATTGCATTAAGAGGGTCTTTTAGAATGAGAAGATCATATGTAGAATCAAACATTTTGTCTCTGACCTTCCTTTCTGCGACATTTTGAAGAACACCACCATTTTAGACCTTTCGATCCAAACCTCCACCCTCCCAGCCGTACACGTATGATGGAAGTACCATTTTTCATGAATCCCTGAGACAGTTTTTTCTCCGTGCATGTCCCACCAACAGAGAAAATGTCCACCATAGATCTTCCTCTGGAAAGATCTGGATCGTCGAATTCTACCTCCCTTTTAACCTATTTCATGGATCAAGGGACCAAAAATTCAGTGAGCACTTTGATATGGTGAAATCAATATCGCCCTTTGATCTGTCTTCTGTAGATCGTGCAGGCCCTCGAAACTCACGGTCGCTTTAACGCCATTTCATAGAGATGCAAAGGCAATTAAGATCGCGCCTGTGGTATTCGTGAAAACCATTTCATCTGTTGATCTGGCTCATATTTATATCATCACCATAGAAACTCTATCCCTTTTAACACAATTTCTTGGCCACCCTGTGACTGAAATTTTTTGCACGTTTTTAGGCTGTACTTGCTCCGTCTTACCATTTTGATCATCTTACGCGAAGCGAAAAAAAGTTCTAACAAGAAGCTCCGTCTTTTGAGGTAGCAAATAACAACATATACCAAGTGCCAAAATCCATTCGGTGGTTCCCTCCGCTTCGCTACAAACTTCAAAAATTGCTCCAAAGACCAAAATTAAACCAAACAATGGGACTAACTAAAAAAAACTTTGCAGGAATTTAGAAAAATGCTTAAAAGGAAATGCTCATTATACAGAGCTTATTCATCTCTATCTATCTAACTACTGGACCTCATTTTCCATTTTAAGTAACATCTGACTTCCAATGAAGCCAGCCGAGCAAATGGTCCCATAAATCCCATTTCTTTTCATGTTGGACCAAAAGCAATATAAAAAAACCTAACGTCATAGAATTACAATAAAGAAATTTATTTTTGCAATAGAGGTTTAACCATTCATTACCCTCTTCCAGTCTCACCATGTATTCTTCTACCAGATCATATAAACCCTGATGGCTACCGAAACTTTCGGTTGTTCGCCTAATGTGACAAAAATGTTCCAACTGCCACTCTTCCAGCATCATGCAGAGGTGACGTACAAAAAGGATTTGTGAGATGTCCTTTGGTTCATTAGTACTTGCATCTTTAGCTTTTACGTGTGGAACTACAGAGATCAAGGCTTGATTCCTCATAAGTGTCACGAAGAAAGCGATGTTGTGCTCTTGAATAGAACCCGACAGCTCCGTCTTTTGGCTCGGGATGCACAAAGAAGTATCCTTTCTGGGGTCTTCGTCTGATCCTCAATGGTATTCATGGTCGAGAAATATTTCCATATAATTGGGGATGCAACTGTAAAGATCACTGCATTGCCCAGAGGGATCCTCCATCCAATTATCTTGGTAGAATTGCCTGAAAGTCAACCTCCGGGGGCCATGATCAGGTTGTTTTCCTAAGGGACCATGCACAAAGCCTCATAAGTAGTATTTGAATGGAGTCTCATGGTTATGGATCCACTCCTTAAGAGCCAGACCTTCATCTTTCGGATATGATCCTACAAAGGCATAGTCATCTACCTCAACAAAACCGAAAATCCCTTCACCTTGACATGAGGTCTTCAGCCCTAAATACATGGAGAAGATTTGATTTCAAAAACCATGACTCTTTCCTTGTTAGGTCTTGGATTTACAATATACACATTAGTTCCCTCAGGCATTCCACCCCAATAGTCGTCTTCATATTCATCATATATGGGTATGCCAAAATCTTGCTCGGGGCTATCATGTGCGCAATTCGCAATAGGCTAGCCGCAATCTATAGAGATGAAACCAGTAAAACAACCTATCTTTTCATTTCCATATGGTATTTCTCTCTGAATCCTAGGGAAAGGGGCCAGTCCCCAATGGGATTCCTCTTTCATCTCACGTAGCTCTACCTGGTTCAACCTTTTTCCATTTCCAATATTGTCACCTTGATATGGAAACCTTCTCGACAGCCTAAAATTTTCTTCGACCTCCAACGCATCAATAAACATCTTCTGTAATGAAAACAATTTTCTCTCCAATAGAAATAGAGACAAATCGAGGGGGGAACATATGCGTATTGTAGCTTCGTAGCAGCTTCTAAGGGCCGAATTTATTTGGGCATGCCGTAATAGAAACTTGCAAACCTTTTGTTGAAACTTGACGTAGCTTCACCTCCATTTTTTCTCATAGAGTAAAACTTGGAGACTATTTGGCCTAACAAACTCCTTTCACCCCAGAAGTTCAAAAATGTACGAGAAAGGTCTTCCCTTGTAGTGATAGATTTCAGCTGTAGCTTCCTGAACCAATTTTTTACGTTACCTTGTAGGGATTGGGAAAAATACCTCATACAAAAATCATCATGCTCTATCTCAAAAAGATCAAGAAAGTACTCAAAATCTTGTATATGTTTCTCAGTTGTAGGGCCTTCAGGTTTTCTATCGAACTTAGGAAGATATTTATAGTGTTTCGCAAGGAAATTATGGAGGATCCTAGGCAGGCGAAGAGGCATATACTAGCCTTGGGTATTGGAGGCAAAGGGGTCTTGTGGAAAAGACATGCCCTCAGAAACGACATCACAAGGCCTATCAGGATGCTCGTTAATGTCCGGGGTCTTAGGCAGAGGGTCTAGGCTAGGATCAGATGTACAAGACAAAAAAATACCTTTTGTTTGCAAGGAAGGATAGACCAGAGTGAATTTACAAATTTTCTTCGGGCGAAACAAGCCATGATAGATTATGTTAGAAAACCTATGAAAAAAGGATGAAATATTTACAAGAAAATCCAAGACGTTTTGGAAAAATATAAATCTCAAGTACTTGGTATTTTCTTCGAGCCTACTCATATTTTTACTGTGAATCCACGCGCATTTCAAAGGTTATCGATGCTTCGTAGAGGCTTGACTTTTGAGATCGCAGTGTTTTGTAATGTCGTGGTATTGGGAATGCAAGTCTTTGGAAATCCCTGGGTGAAAGATTTATTGTCTTCGAGATGCCTGACTTCCATTCCCCATCGATAGTCTGATATATGGCATTGCTGCCCAAGTTTTTGGGAGGATACAAACCTTCCTTCTCGTACTATTCTTTTCGGAGGCTGACCTCTCCAGTGGAGTCATTCTTTAGAAACTATAATGTGGAGTCTCCAGGGAAAATGACGCAACCTCTCCTCATAAGCATGGGCTTCTATTTTCCCATAGAACCCTTTTTTCCCCTTGAATATTTGTCATTCTCCCTAAGGATGATTTTTTATTTCATCCCCGGCAACGACGCCAGTTTGTTAGCACCCAGAATCACACCTAAGGTTTCGGGAGGCAGACCCCGAGTTAACAGCAGAACCACTTTAGGAAAGGGAGCTAACTTCTAAAATTCTAGAGAGGTATCTCTCATAGATGTATAACAAGGTCAAACAAAATGTCATGAAATGATTATCATATATTGGTGGTTGGAAACAAAATGAAGATATATTGGGCTATGGAGTCAAAAATCCCAAGGAAACAGAGTAGTTTTCATAGGAAAAACGCTTGTAAGAGCAAGGTACTGCCTCGATCACGGTCGTTAGGTTAGGGGTCTGGTGAGAACACAGAATGATGACAGTCTACTAGCATGGAGCATCACTGTGATGAATTTCATTCCAGTTTTGGAGGAAATATTTGGTGGATATCAGATACAATGGCAGGAGCATATGAGTATGAATTCCTGACCATTATACATTGTTTCTACGACATGAAAAACACATGATGTAAATAAATATTGGAAAAAACATGCACATAAGGAGAAGGAAAGCACAAACTGTAATTTGGAAACACACGAGAATTCTTGTAAATGCATATGACCAGCATTCAGCTCTGTATATTAATTTAAAACATTACAAACATGATATTCTTGCAAATTCAAAACTAACCAACCCTTTTCTCCATCGGCAAGGGGTCTCTTTATAGCACTTCAGGCCTCTGAGACTAATCTTGAAATAGGGAAAGAATTCATTTATAATCGTGATCAAAATTATAATAGACCAGAAAGTGTCCTTTCTACCACAGTTTACAAATATATAAAACAAAACGTCATGGAGAAAATCATGCATGCAGGTTTTAACGACAATGCAGCGTTTTTGGCTTCCAACCATTCCTGTCTTGAAAATGAAGTTTCGGGGCATCTCTAGGTGGTGCGTTGTAGACGTGGCTTGGACCATTTGTCCTCTTCCCAGGTATGCAAGGTGTCCACCTATGAAATTTGTGTTCACTCTGTGCTCAAAGGAACATTTTTGCATCGAACTATCACTGAAAAGAAGGTTTGTGTTCTTTCTGTGCTCATCCTTCCTCCTCATACCCTTCTGTCCTGGTAACATTGTTATTCGAGGGGATTTGAGGAGACTGGTTGTTCTTGTGCTTCCCTCTTCTTAGGAGGGAGATCCTTCTGCAGATCTCATGGTACCGAATTCATCACCCTCCTAGATAAAGTTGGCACATGGAAATCACAAAGGCAGTGATGAATACTTTGGACTCCTGCTCTTCCTGTATGAGCATTCGCTCCAACGGGTCGCCGCTAGCAATGGTCACCATGTGTTGGGGATTTGGGGGCAGCGATCATGTCTAGAGGCTTTGTAGGGATTCCCATTGGATAGGAAATTCCAGACACTGTCTCTATGGGGGTGCAACCTTCTATTATGATAGTAGCACCCTTACCAGCCTCAAGAGGTCCATATAATGCAATGAACATCCTTGTCATGACCTCGATGATGTTGTAAGGCTTTTCTAATACAATGAATGTCCCTATCATGATGGTTGGAATTCCCCTAGCATGGGAGCTTAGGAACAATGGGATTCTGGGCCATGGTTTATGAACTAAAAAAAATCCGACAAACTGACTTTACAAACACAAAAACCATCAAAGGCCTCCCTCGAGGATTTTAGGATTTACAGTGAACTAACACTCGACCTTCTCAACTTTCATTCTTCGTTCACCAAGACTATGTCTCATAATGGCTCTAAAAATGGCACTTTATATAGAGTTGGAAAGCTAAACATGACGATGACCCCGTCAGCACCCGTCACACTTCACCATTGAGTATCCTAGTGACAACACGAGTGGGAACGTGGGTTTTGGATCTGGCATTTATGTGGAGATCCCAATCACGCCATCTTTTATGGTATGACATTATTTTGCTGGCCATGGAAATGACCCTTAGCATCGGTCCCCAATATTTTTCCATTCGAATCCCAGCATATGGAAGAGACATTTGTATTTGTCTACCATCACCTAATGATAGTATGAGAGTATTATTTTCGTATATTTTTCTCCTTTCTTTGTGTGGAATCCTCACCAGCCCTCTGCAATTCAATATTTCAGGATAGTTTCCAGATTTATGCACATTTGATGAAGTGACCTTTGGGTTTAGGAGGGACACACACATCATGGAGCCAACTTCTCCATCATAGGCATGCTCCAATGGTGTCGAGGTGTCTAATTGCATGTCACTTCGGCTCTTTGCACATCTGTCTTGTATCACATTAACAGGGTCTTTTAGAATAAGCAGACCATATGCATAACCGTACATTTCATCTCTGACCTTCCTTTCTATGACATTTTGACAAACACCACCATTTTAGACCTTTCGATCCAAACCTCTACAATCCTAGCTGTACATGTGTGATGGAAGTACAATTTTTCATGAATCCCTGAGACGGTTTTTGTCAAAACCCCAATTTTTCCGAAAAATTTAAAAATTTTAAAATGCATGTAATTCTTCAAGATTATAGTTAACTAATCATGAATTTAGTTATATGTTACCAGCTTAATATTTGAATTATTTTTTGGTTGTGTTTAGTGATAGAACAGTTCTTTTCAGTTTACTGACTTGTTTTCTTTTTGCGACCACAAGGTGGGGCTGTCATGCAAAACTGGGCTTACTTAGCTTTCGAGCTAATGCAGAATGTTTTCCTGTTCTTACAGACTACAGGTAATAATTTCGGTTGCATCTTGTCGAAATTCTAAAGTGTTTAAAAAAAATACAAGTACGACGCAAAAATAAAAGTTAAGCAGGAAGATAAATGCTTAACAGTTTTCAATGCTTACTGAGGTAAATTCAATAACTGTCCACCTTTCTAGTGGGAGTAACTTTATGGTTCTTAAAGATTACTGTAATATTCGATATTTATCGTAGATTTCAAATGTTAAAAGACTTCAATTAAACTCTTTATAAAAATAGAGTAGAAAAGGGCAGAGTTATAGAATTTACAATTACTTTCCCAATTGCACACATACATTTACATCGTAATGTATATTAATAAGGGGTTTACGTATTACTGTCTCCATCTTCAACTATTGAAGTTTAAGGGAATTGCGACTTTATTTCAAGCTTCCCTTTGGGAAATATATGCTCAACCTGAAACACAAGTTTTAGTTTTGCAATAACTATTCCAAAACTAAGTTTATTTTTAGTCAGATAAATAACTTACTGTAAACAGGTTTTTATTCTATTTCTTTCATATCAAATAATTGGGCCTGTACTTAGTGGCTACTATCTTAAAAGAATGCATATCATAATCGTTTATTGGTCTAACATTTATGTTGGTAAATTCTTTAATAAAGAGATTAAAAGCTTAACCCTTGTATGTTACACTTTCTTGGTTAAGAACCTTTATTCCAGGAAAAACAATCATCGAAATAATTGTTATTATTTTCTTTGTATTACTTACCAACTTCTTTATTCTCAGATAGTTATGACAAGATCCAAGGGATTAACATTATTAATAGGTTACTTACCATGGTTGATTCCATGACACTTTTAATACCAACCATTAGTATATTTTATAATTAAAATATAGATGTTGGTTGAATACTAGTATAAGTATTATTCTTCTTAAACATATGTATAATACTTTCCTTCTACAACAAAATAAAAAACTTATTTCATTTAAGATTGTGATTGTTTAATGAAAAAATAGTCATTCACTTGGATGGAGAGGCCATGAACGAGACCATGACATAACAAGTTTATGGATTTAACTCTAAATATAAACTCTTATAAACCTTTACCTCATACATTTCAAGTTTGTATAAAACGTTATGTCATGCACCTAACATTCTAGATAGAGTATAACCTTTGATCAATGGTTTATTATGTAAGGAATATCATGTTAAGAAATTATTTGTCGTAGTGTTAACTATGCCTACGAAGAACATAGTGTTAAAACTCGAATTGCAAAATATAAATAATAGTATTTCATAGTATTGCAAATGAATCATTTTCCTCTTTACGCCAATAGTTGAGCTATGATGCAAGGCTTATATATTAACGTGTTTTTGTTATCATATTGCAAATGATAGGTTGACCTCAGCTGATGACTATAGTCAAACCTTTTTAACTCGACCAAATTATTGTTAAATCATTCCTCGTGCTTGCTCCTGGATGACTATTGGAATTTACCCACCGTGTGCAATTTATTTATAGTGAGACGTGGCATAGTTTAGGCCAAGCGTCGAGAGATTAAAAGGCCATCTCTAACCCTAAATCATCATTCTTTTCCCGGTCTCCTGCTCCATCACTCTCGGCTCTGGTCGTTTGACTACGAACTTCCATTTGTTTGTCACTGTGAGTAAGTTGCAACTGTTTTCTTGCATGATTCACCCTTGTTCGCTTTCTCTTCTCTAGAAAATCCTCATTGTATGAGTGTATTCCTTCTACGGCTCGTTAGGGAGCAATGTAGCTTTCTCTACTAAGTTCTGGGTTATTATTGTGAAAGCTCCCCACGTTTCCTTGCACTCAATCGTTGTGGCTATTAACTCTGTTAGCAACTTCTACCTACCTTCTTGCAGCGACGAAGGGTCTCCTTCTACTCGCATTGGTGGTTTTTTGTCTGTTCTTAGGAGGTCACACATCCCTTAGATTTTAGGTAAGATCTATTATTACTTACAGTAATTCGCAAATTGATTTCTTTACATTTATATTTGCTCAAACTGCAAGTAGAGTATTGACATTAATTTTGTTCTTGTTACAGGTGATGACTCCACGTTCGGGGAAAGGCAGCATGAGATAGGAACAACCTACTAGCCTCCGGTAAGCCGTGGAATTTTCCATGTCCGTCCCATCTTGTTCAAACCCTCATGGAAAGTTAAGGGTTGGTCGTTGCGTCCTGAAAGACCCTCATGGGTTTTGGTTGTTTTGGTTGTTTGCTTCGTTGTTTTTCATAGTTTGTTAAGACCCTCGCTTTACTGCAGGGCTCTCCAGCTTTGGCCTAGAGTGTACAATTTGTTTTGTATATAATATTATGTTTAATGTAAAAGAACAGGCTGTAAAATCCTCCCTATGTAAATTTCAGTACGGTCGTGAGTTATTATTACTGAACTGGATTTTACAATTATAATCTGTGTATATTTTGGATGAATAGGGTTTTTACCCTAATTTTTTTGACAGTAAAGAAAATATCTCCATCCCTTTTTACATTACTGTTAAGTTGTACTACGTTTCTGCAAAAGTGAGGG
>LPNX010467282.1:1030384-1122607 GCA_001517045.1 Pseudotsuga menziesii | reverse complement strand
AGTAAATACTGTACAAGGAAATAGTTTTTATCTATGAACTCAAACAACTGTCAGTAAAATATCTCTTCTGAAAATAGATAAAGAATCAATCTACTTTTCTACATTCTTATCATATCATCCTTATTTATAATTTTACCCCTGTGCTGGAGTACGGTCTGGTAAACCCAGATGAGGAAAAACACAGTGGGTTCTTATTTTTCATCAACATATTCTATTACTGATAATATAAAACATTTACATCACTAAACCATCTAAATATTTATATCATGAACTACTAGCATAACATTCAACCATTCACAGTTATTAAAACAAGACAGTTAGGTGACAGAACCTGTTTAAACTTGGACAACAACCGCAATGGGAGGCCGTCCCTCCCTACCAATTCCTGGAGAGCGCTCAAACAGCGACTCCTCAGGACCCCCGAGCTTGCTCTGGTCTCCCTAGCTGGAACTAGGTGTAACAATAGTCAAATACCAGTCTTCAAACTCAGTATCAATCCTAAACTTATCAGTAAGTTCTCCCAGCTAACAAGCTGTAATAGACCAAGTTACTGCAGCATTCCTCTCAGAACAACTTCCTTACTGTTTTTCCCTTTTTCCCCATTGAATTTTCCTACAATAGCATTCCACCTGAATGATTATTCTCTAGAAAATAATTGAGCAACCTCAGCTCTATTCATTGGGTACTTTTAAAAGATTGCCTAGGTCTTTTTGGGTTAGTTGTCATTTATTGAGCCACCTGCTCTTATCCCACTTTCTTGGGGGATCATGAACCCAATTATAGGGAAGTTTCCACCTGCAACTTAGGAAGTGTTTGAGGATGCTGCCACTTGTTTTTTTCCCTCCACCTAGTTCCATCCACCAATTTGACCAGTAACCTCTTATTAACAGCTCTCCCATGCTGTTGTCTCCACATTTTATTTATTAATAATAAAATATTCAGAATTACATTCCACTTCTTTTGACTCTGCTGAGTCATCAGTTCCTACTTAGCATTAAATTTAACATAATGTATTAGGAAATATAATTAAAACAATTAACATTATTTTACAAAATTGGGGTATGTGACAGTTTTTTTTCGTGCATGTCCCACCAGCGGAGAAAATTTCCACCATAGATCTTCCTTTGGCAAGATCTGGACCGTCAAATGCTACCACCATTTTAACCTATTCCGTGAATCTGGGGACCAAAAATTCAGCGAGCACTTTGATCTGGTGAAATCAATCTTGTCTGTTGATTTGTCTTCTGTTGATCGTGGCCCTTGAAACTCGCAGTCGCTTTAACTCCATTTCACGGAGATGCAAAGGGAATTTTGATCGCGCCTGTGGTATTCGCGAAAAAAAAAAAATTCGTTGATCTGGGTTGTCTTTAGATCATCACCATAGAAACACTATCCCTTTTAACACAATTTCTTAGCCACCTTGTGACTGGATTTTTTCGCACGTTTTTAGATTGTGCTTTCTCCATCTTACCTTTTTTATCATCATATGCAAAGTGAAAAATAGTGCTAACACCATCAATGCCTAATTTAAAGTTTGAGATTCAGGCTCGTACATATTCATTCTTTCTTCTTCTTGTATTAGGATTTCAACGAGCTCTGTAAATGTAGGAGGGGTCTTGTTACGGAGATAAAATTCCTATGGCTTGGGGTGTACGACAACGAACAGTTAAAATGCAGAAAACAATCCTTTCCCATATGCAAGAGAAACCAAATATATAACACTAAGGGATCATGGGTCATACCTTATTCTGAACTGTTGAAGTAGATCCCCGTAATAGAATTGGAGACCGTATTGGGGAGGTCACTAGTTGTTTCTCTTTTGGGAGTTTTTGGTATTCAATGTACTTGAATTGGTTTGATTTCTCTGTTTCTGTGTCGGGTCTAGGGGCATGTTTTCCCAGTAGTGTCTTGAAGGAGTAAATTTTGTCTCAGCTTGTATGTTTACCTTATTTTTCTCTCTTTTTCTTCCTGTACATGGGTTTAGCTTTCGCAGTCACGTATACATGCGGGTTTTCCTAGAATATTCACGTATGTATGCAAGTTTACTTAGAACAGTCACGTATGCCTTGATTTTTTTTGTTTTATTGCATGATTAAGTGTTACTGGGTGATTTTGGATGATTGCTGAGTCTTCTTGGATGCTTTTGGAGTCTGCATCTACCCTTTGTTTTTAACCAAAGATTGCTTTTAATTTGATTTTGAGAAATGTTCTTGTCATCCATTTTCTACTTTTTGTTTTGAGATTAGTGCATTAGGTCTCTTTTACCTTGGTTCTTTTATTTTCTAATGTTTGTGAGTGGTTGCAAAGTCTGAGGGTTGTAGAGTCATTTTTTTTTCTTTTATATCTCATTTAATTCAAAAATACAAAAATATTTTTCTTTTTGCATAGTTATGCATTGCTTGCATTTTGCATCAGCATGGTACTTGCATTAGGTTTTCTTGGTGAATCTTAGTTAGATTTGTATATAGGAATGATTGCATTTACATTTGAAGGAAAAATGTTTCACTTCACATAGTAGCATACGCTATTTTTCATTCTACACAGTACATTTGCATTGATTGTTAGGTGTGCATTTTGCTTCATGTTGTGTCATAACACCATAAGTTGCACGACCATTACCCTTTGAGTATAACAATCAACTAAAATCAATGCTTAATAAAATAAATTACACTCTTTTCTTTTCTAGGTTGCATCAACAAGATTAGGTTTTAGGGTCTTGGAATAGTTAATTGTAAGTTAATTCTCCAAGACCACTAAACAAAACAATTAGGTGTCTGTTCAGGTGAGAGTGTGAAACCCTTGGTATAATTAGTGTTTCTTAGGATCCTCCTCTTACACGAGAGTTAATCATGATCAAGTGTGAGAAATTATGATTGGGATGACACCTGATTATGATTGATTAGCACCAGAGATATTTCCAGGATTGTATTCATATCTAGGGGCCTTTGAGGTATTGGTTGGTGCACCCCTGGGGTACCAGTTGTGATTTCAGGCTTCGATCTTTGCTACCCTGCCCATATGGTCAATCCCACCTATGAATGTCCACCTAAGCATTGATTATATTGAGGTGACCTTAGTTTCCTTACCTAAATTATCGAGGGGGTATTTTCAGAGGTTATTCTGCAGGTGTCCTGGCGAGGTAGGGGTCGGACGACACAGTCGCTATATGCACTGAAGCTGAGGGCCACTATAATTGGTTACAAAACTCTGCTTGTTTTGTATGGGATTCTCAAGCCTCTCCTAGCCGAGACGTACCTGCTTCATTCAGGAGTTGACTTATCCTACCCTTGGTTTGCTTGTTGTTTGGCTTTATGTTTTCATAGGTGTATTCTCAGTGCATGCTAGTCGGCTTAGGGTTGCGTAATTAAATTGAGTCTTTTATTTTTATTGGTTCATTATGGATTCGAGCGTAGCACCTCGTCATTCTCATTGTTTAGTAGGACTTTTGCCTTCTACGTCTCCTCCTCCTTTGGGAGAGAGAGCCAGATAGTCCACATAGACTACTTCTCACTTTAATTCACACACCATGGGAGATCATGAGGATGAGAATCTAGAGATGTCCTCCCCACCTCACGAGGTCATGGAGGGTGATCCTACTATCACATATGATCCACCACATGAACAACATTCATGATATAGTTATGATCCCTCATTCACAGGTCATCGGTATTGGTTTTCGAGCGACAAGACTCACTATGAACCCACAAGCACTAGTAATGTTAGATATGGCCTGCTTGATATCCCCGAGTCCAATCTAGCATATCATGCTGAGTCAGAAGTTGACCCTAGAACTACACCTGTGGGAACTTCCATTCCTTTCCATGAGGAGAGGTTTGGGGGCACTAGTCACATTGCACCTTCCATCATTGTGGTGGAGGCATCTTCACATGCTCATCCTAGGCCTAATGTTAGTAACCCTATTCGGATACCAAGACTGAGACATGTGAACATTGGGAACACCACTTAAATTCCTTCACATGTCCCATCATCTTCAAACCCTGTTCCTTCGAATGCTTTTGTAACGACCCATCCTCCCCCTAATTCGTATGGGCCTTCAGGCTAGAATACCGCTACTAGCCATGTTCATCCTGCGACTGCTAACATTGTAGTATCACAAATCCAAGTGCCTCCTATTGTGTCGATAGGTCATGTACCTGTTTCTGGATCATCTCATGGTCTAGCTCATGGAGTTCCCCATATACCTAACTATGGACCATCTCATGAAACATCGCATGGAACACCTTATCGAGCTTCCCATGGACATTCTTATGGACCGTAGTATAGACAAAACTATTAACTGTATGGGTACAGGTATTAACAACCCGCTTACTCTTCTAATTATGGCTTTGTAATGGCTCATAATCAAGGTACTCCGTATCGCAATGCTTCCATGTAGCCTGTCATGGGTCATATGGGAGGAGGTTATTATCCCACTAGGCTAGGCCATGGTGCGTATAGCAATCGACCTTATATGAATCAACACTACCAGGGAGTGTAGCATCGACCAGCTCAACCTAGGCTCCCTTTCCTTGTGACATTGAACTTACCTGATTTTTCGAGATTGATGAATGATCCTATGTCTCATGATATGGCATGGCCGGTAGTCCCAACCAAGATTCCTTCTGACATTCCCAAGTTCGAAGGTAAGGCTGGTGAAGATCCTGGTGAGCATGTCACCACTTTCCTCCTTTGGTGCTCTTCCAATTCCTTACATGACAATTCTATCCATTTGAGGCTATTTCAATGCACCCTCATGGGTCCTGCAGAAAAATGTTACATAGAGTCACTGGGGGGGTTTATACTACGTTTGATAACATTTCCATGACTTTTCTTAATCATTTCCAGCTACTTGTACGTTACAACGTCGGTACCGAAATCTTGTCAAAATTTCGCCAAGACAAAGACACACATATTTCAAATCATATTCAAGAGTGGTGTAGATGGAAATGATTAATTAAAGCCTTTATACCACCATAGTTTCTTCTATAGTGGTTTCTCAAGTCATTTTTACCTTACATAGCAAAGGATGTTTCTACATCTGGAGTTCAAAATGAGGACCAAGCTATCTTTAGGGCTCAAAAGTTGGATTTGATCTATGCTCAATCCAGACTCTTGTATGAGATTATTCCGAATGCTCCAAGATACAATTTCGACCCCAATATCAAACCTGGACCACACGCCGATGGTATTGTTGGATCCACGAGTACCAAACCTGTAGACTCAGATATGAAACAAGTGAGCCAATTATAGATTAACTAGCTTGCGTTGGGACAAGCTACAACTTTGTCTCAACCTACCCAATAGGTGGGTGTACTCTTCATGCAAACGTCGAACCCGAAAGGAAACTAGCAGCCTGGAAGGAATAAAAAGAGAGGAAAAAATAATCGTAAGGGTGGGAATAAAAATGAAAATTCTAATAATAATGACAAGAACACAAATAATGCTGGGGGGATAAGCAGCCTAAGCATAAGGTAAAGTTTTCTTATAAGTTGTGTAAGGACGATCACCTCACTCACTTGTGCCCTCGTATGGAGGACGCATCGAAGTTTATAGAAAAGGGCCCATCTTTTTTTACTAATTCATTACCTAATAATCAAAATATGAACTCGAGGACCATTGATCCTGGTTGTGCGTCTGGTGGAAATCAAAACCCGTTGGAGGTCACTCCTGGTCACGGTTGCATCAACATGGTGAGACCTACCAAAGTTGTGACACGTGCGAAAGATTATGGTTCATCACAACCTTACCTTTGGAAAGAACTTGCTCCACCTGAGATCCCTTTGTGAATTGAAAAACCTATGGATAAACCTGAAGTTTCGTCTCACATTCCTAAGGGAGTATTGAAATGATTAGGGCATAATCCTAATGTCGAGCTACCCAAAACTATTCAGTTGTCGAGGATTTGGGTCAAACTCCTTGTGTGATTTCCGCATTAGAAGTGCTTCAGACTTGTCCTTTGTAGATAAAGGCCTTGTTTTTTGCTCTTGGGGTTAGTGACGATAGCTCTTCTTCCATTATCAAATTTGAAACCATGGGAGTACAACCTTGCTTTCCTTACTACATGTCTCTTTTGATTCATGTAGAGTGTCTCAACAAAAACATCATGAGTACTATCATTGATGAAGGCGTTTCCACTTCCGTGATGTCTTTGTCTTGTTGGAAAGGCTTAGGTTCCCCCACGTTGTCTCAATCTACCAATATGTTGACAACTTTCGATGGTAGGTCATTTCGGCCACATGGTATACTTCCTTCTCTAGAGGTCCAATTGGGAGGGAAGACTATCGCAATCAAGGTTGAGGTGGTTGATGTGCCCCTTGACTACAATATTTTGCTGGATAGGAATTGGATGTACAATATGCAAGCCATATATTCTTCCCTATTTCAAGTATTTTTCTTTCTATTTAATGGGAAGATCGTTACAATTGATCAAAATTCATTCCATAATCTGAGTTTTAATGCATCATCGGGAGCTTCCATCCTGATTATCGATCATTCTTAGTCGGGAACTAAGAATGTGGGTGTGGGTATGTATCCTTCTCTTATGGGAACCTTTATTTGTCATGCGCCCATCCTTATGATTGGGTCTAGTCTTGGTGGGGCCTCATCCTTGTTGAATTTAGTATCTTTTCACACTACTCATATGGGAGATCCTTGGATTACTCCTTCACCGAGTACTTCAAGTGTTCCTATCGAGACTGACGTGTTGTTTCCTGCAACAATGGTGGCATATCAATGTTGATGTATTTGTAACTTTGGAATGTATTCACTTGTATATTTTATGTATTGTACCCTGATGTTTATTCCGGGAAGCATCTGTAATGTAATTGAGTCATGTCATATCTCAATGTTCCTATCGGGAGATTTAATAATGTAAACAAGTCATGTAAATTCATAGTTGGTAACCCTCCTTATTGTTCAAGGGTTAAAGTCCCCACAGTTGTGGGGCACTAGGGTTATTAGACTCTCCTAGAGAAGTCAGCCCTAGGTGAGTTAATGTAAGTCAGGTCATTAGTACCCCAGTTGTGGTTACTCGATCCTACATAACTGAGTTAGGATTACTTGATCCTACATAACAGAGTTAAAGGTTAAGTGAACAAAAGAATATAAATAGAGAGTGAGACTCTCTATTTATTACACACATACTCACTCACTAGGGTGCATAAGTGAGAGAGAGAACAAGCTGTGGAGATCATCTTTTCTATTTTTAGGTTTTACTGCTGCCATTGGTGCTCATTCCATCTCTGAGGAAGTTACAGGGTTTTCTCCTTGATGGTTTCCCCGAGGAAAATTCTTTGTGTCTCTTGTCTCTTGTGTTTATTGATGTGCATGTTATTCTCTCAGTTAAAAATCCTAAGATAATGCTAGCTTGAATGATAAAAATATAACATGGTATCAGAGCTAACCTAAGAAGAAGACATTGTGTAGCTACAGAAGCTAGGGATTCTTAATTTTTGGGTCTCTCTCCACAATCCATCAGTAAAAGCATTCTAGGCTGACTCTCAATTGAAAGGCGCATCTTTATGTCGAAGCAGAATTTGATTCCGGGCATTTTCAGTTTTTGGTGCGGGAAATTAAGGCTTTTTACAGAAGAGGAATTTTTGAGTGAGCCCAACATAGGATTTATCTCCTCATCAAAATCTAAGTTTAGATACCTGGGTCGATATTTTTGGTTGGGTGTAACTCCTGGAAAGTCAAACCCTAGTTTGACCTTGAGCTGGAAAAAACCTAAATACTAAATCTAATAAGTTTTGGTAAATTTTCTATATCTCGCATTGCAGAAGTCTCAAGGGATGAAACTTTCACAGGGTGACGATAAAATACTGATGTACACTTTATCCAAGTTTCAGCCTCATATTCTCTATATCCTAGGAGATATGATTCCTCCAAGTTAGGGTTCCAGCCTCTTCCAGGATTCATCGCTAAACAAGACACCTGGGGATAATTGTTATATATCAGGCTACAAAGGTCCAAATGAAATTTCTCAAGATGTTACAGAAATAGAACAGACTGTACTTTATTTTTTATAAGTTTCAGACCCTGAATATGAAATAGTGACACATGGAAATCCATACACCTTCTCTATTATGAACAGTCCTGAAACAGGTCACCTTGGGAAACCACTCATAAGTCCCAATTGGTGAAACCAATTCTGATGAAACCTATGGTGTTGGAATAGGGATAGGTGAGGATACTTGATTTCAAAGTAGTAATTGCATAGATACTGTAGAAATGGTATCAGGAATTTCTGTAGAAGAAATTGGAAAACTAGGGTTTCCTGTTTCGAGAGATTCCCTCCATTGTTTTAAAAAAAGGAGTACATTAGACAGCTCACCTTGAAGAGGTCTATATTTATATCCAATCATATCTGAAAGATTCCAAGTTTTTAAAATTAGGTATTTTTTGACAAACCCTATATCAGCCAACTCCGAAACCAGGACGGACACCTCAAATAGGTAAGATCTAATATTTTGATATTTACACTTGAGGTTCTCATTTCTAAATGACTAGTCACACCAGCTTGATGACAATATTGGTGAAGCTGACAAATTCAAATCATGGAAGTATAGGATCTCACTTGTTCTTAAAGGAATGAATTGGACCCCTACATAAGTAGAGAGTTTCCAGTTCCAAAGAGAGGTGAGTCTAAAAGCCTTACATAAGAAGAACTTGGTCAAGGCCAAGAAGATCATTGCTTATTCAATCACGGATCACCTTATACCACAAGTGTCTTCCCTAAAGACACCAAAAGAGATGTTTGGTTCCTTGAGCAAGTTATTTCAAGGGAAGAACATAAATCAGAAGATGGCATCGAGAAAATAGTTGAAGAATGTGAAGATCTAGAATGCAGAAACCATACAATCATACTTTACAAATCAAAGAACAACCTGAAGCAATAGAAGAAGAAGTGGAGAATGCATAAGTTGTGATAACCACCTTGAATGGCCTCCCATGATCATGGGATTCATTCATTAGAGGAATGTGTAACATAAGGAAGTGATTACTTTCAGCAGACTTTGGGAAGATAAAACACAAGAAGAAGCTTGACTCATAATAAGAGAAAAGAAGATGGGATCAATTGAAGATCAAGCTCTCACCATCCAAAGAAGATACCTCAAGCGATGAGGAATATGAAGAACTCAACTCTTGAAGAACCTTTTATCCATATTATTATTTGGATAAGAAATGATGAATGAAGAATATGATGATGTTGAAGGCTCAAGAAAGAGTCTACCCATGAAACAAATAGAGATAAGTATTCAATTGTCATTTCATGATATTGTTTTGTTATGCATTTGTTTATATTCAGTTGATGTATTATTCATGATAGAATTTTTTCATTAATGACAGTATACTACTCAAATATGCATGTGATAGGTAAGTAGCTCATGGTGCTATACAACTCTCCATTGCTACTTATCTAGAATGAAGCCTCTTTACTGACATATTGGATTAGTGCACAATCTCAATGTTGTCTTGGTAGAGATGGAAGGCATCTAGAAAAGTTTTCGTGAGATATGGATGGATGTTGTATTGGCTAAAATAGTTGCATGATCATATATTTATGCATAAATTTTCCATTATGAATATGCCTTATGAATTGTTTCTAACCATGCAACTAATGCATTTGACTTCTAGGAAAGATCGCGTACAATCACCTACAAGCAAAGAAGGATGAGACTTGTTCCGAAGAACAAGTGATGATAGTTCAAGAAAGAATCCAAGATGAAGAATAATATGACAATACTTTCAAAGAAGAGATATCAGACATAGTGCAGTTATGTAACACTGTTGAGAGACATCATTGATGAAGAACCTTCCAAGAAGTAGCTAAGACGAAAGGGAAGAAGTGTACTAGTTCAAGAAGAATGATGTCTAGGATGCAGTTTTGAGACCTGAAGAGAAGTTCGTAGTTCCATCATGTAGTAGATGGAAACATCATGGGATAAAGGGAAAGATTCATAACATGAGGCATAGACTATGAAGAGACATTTGTAGCCACTAGAAATACACATGACATGTAGAATCATGTGTGCAAATGAAAGAAGGCCTTGTACAAGCTCAGAAGACACCCATGGGATAACACATACATGAGGATCTTGAAGATCACCTAGAGTGATGAATATATTAACCTTTGCTACAAGGTTAAACATGAAATCCTATAGAGGATGACAAGCTCATATGTGGATACATAGAATATTAGTAGCAGAGGAAGCTACTTGTCACTCCAGTACCGAATGTTTCAATGCATAGAGTACAGAAGGTGGAGGGAGAATGATGCTCCACTTCAGAGGGAGTGATTGCAGAAGATATCGAGGTTCAACATGGTATGATAGGATGGATAGCTTACTGATGACTTCAGGATTTACTAAGAGGAAAGCCGATTCCAACCTTTTCTTCAAGGTTGAAGGTGGAAGACCAGTGATGCTCCTGTTATATATCGATGACTTGTTCCTGACAGAAAAATGGAACTGATTAAAGTTGCAAAAAGGATACTTGCTGCCAAGTTCAAGATGAAATACTTGGATATGATGTACTACTTTATAGGCATGGAGGTGTGGCAGAAATGTGGATGGAATATCCATGGGATAGGGGAAGTATGTAGTAGAGATCCTGAAGAGGTTCAGGATGATGGAATGTAAGGCCATGACCACACCTATGGCATCGAACCTGAAGCTATTGAGTGATGTTTCATCCAATTCGGTTGATGCCATGATGTATCATCAGATGATTGGGTCCCTGATGTACCTGACAATAATGAGACCAGATATTTTCCTTGCTATGAACACCTTGAGCCAGTTCTTGACAGATCCGAGGCATGTTCACTTGATTGCTGCAAATCATATTCTGAGGTACCTAAAGGGTACAGTTGATTATGGGCTCAAGTATGAGGTAGATTAGAAGATTAACCTGGAAGGTTATGTTGATTCAGATTGGGCAGGAATTGCCATCAATAAAAAGAGCACTTCAGTATGGGATCATGTGTGATCTCTTGGTTTAGCAAGAAACAGTCTTGTATGGCACTGAGTACAGCTGAATCAAAGTATGTCGCAGCTTGTTCAACTAGTTTTGAGGTAGTGTGGCTGAGGAAGATACTGTATGATTATTTGATCTCCAGTTAGATGCTACTTGTATATATTGTGACAACCAGAGTTGTGTGAAGTTTTCTGAGAACCCGATGTTCTATGACAAGTCGAAGCGTATCGAGATCAATAATCACTATATCATGGATATGGTGTAGAGAGGAGGAGTGAAGCTCCATTACGTTGCGAAGGATGAATAGATAGCTGATGTGTTGACTAAGCCATTGGCCATAGTGAAGTTTGAGTACATCAGGGAGAAGCTTGGTGTTCTCCAGATCGAGGTTCCCTCCAAGGGGAAGTGATGAGTCCATGAGCCCTTGTTGTAATCTCACAGATCACATAGGGTTACCAATAATACATATAGAATCACATAGACATCACAGACACAAGAGACAAGAACATAGATAATGGAATAGCAGATTATATTATAACATGAGGGTCAATACATACACATAACTGAACTGAGTTCTCATCTAGCTCAATAGCCTAATATATATGATTTACAAATAGTTACATATAACTACCTGTCGGTTCACTCAACCAACAAAACCTTATGTGACCGACCTAATCTCCAATTAGTCGGCTATTCGACTAGTCGTTTCATCGACTAGCTCCTCCAACATCTCCCCCAGGAACAAAATATTTCTTCGTCCCAAAGAAACAAGGGGAGGCACTTCAACAATGTGTTGTCTTAGGCAGTTTTTTTTGGTATTTTTTGTCTTCATGGACTGTGTATTCGGATGGTTGGTCATTTCTACATGCATATTTCACCAATTGCTTCTACTGTAATGGCCATTTGGTGTTGAAATTCTTTCCATCTCTGTAATACTTTCTGGATGTCGATAGTCAATGTTGTGATGCTTTATAAGGTCGACATCTTATCCTAGATGGACAGGTCTACTATGCTTTCCATGTCAGGTCCCATGAATTGATATTTTCCCTCTGCTGCCTCCAGTAGTCTTTTCATCTACAAGCAAATTGTATCCAGTTTATCAAGGCTTGGGAGTGCTTGTTGTACCCATTGGTGTGCTTGTTTTTCTAGTTTCTGTAGTTTGGTTGTTTCCAATGCAATTTCATCTTGTATTGTGTTTCTCATTGCTTCTTCAGTGCCTTTTCTTCTTTCCAGTGCTTGAATTTGTTCTTGGGTCTGTCGGGTTTGCTGAAATACTTGCCCATAATAAGTGGGCCAATCAGGGAGTACTTCTTCTGTGATGACAGATTCTTCCAGGTAGTCTTGCAACACTTTGTGAGCTTCTGAAAATGTTGTGTACTGCTACCTTAATAGTCTGGATGTCTCCTCTTTTTGGTATTCCTTTGTATTTACTAGATGTGATTGTAGATTCGACACCATACTTTCAAATAGCTGGTATTCCTTTTCAAGTGGCTTGTCGGTGTCGACCTCTAGAGGATTCGGTATGATTGTTTGAACTAAATTTCTGCATTTTGATAGAAACTCGACTTGTTCATTCTTACTGTCATTAAGTTGCTGTCTTCTGGTCTGGCTTCTTATTTTTTCCTTAGTGGCTAGAGTTTCTAAGAGTTGTCCCAACTCTCCATCTCTTAGCTTTGTTGCATTGACTGTAGTAGTCGATCCAAGTTTGATAAGGTGGAACATTGTCAACTTTGATTATTTTTGGTGTTCTTTCTTCTTTTTGTCTCTTTTTCTTTTGTGTTTATGTTGTTCTATCTGTTGTTGTGCCTATGCTTCCGTAAGTGGTGGATTCTCCTATGGTTGATTTTTTGGCTACTGATCTTCAGTGGTTGGTGAAATTTCTGGTTGAATTTCTTGGGTGGAACCTATATCTCGGTGTGTGTCTGGAGGATTTGACACATATGGTTCAGGGTTTGGTAAAGGTTCTGGATTGGGAAGTGGTGGTGGAGATGGTGAATGGTCTGGTGTAATTGGTGTGGTGGGGGTATTGTTAGTGGATGTTGGGTCTTCGACTTCTGGTGGTGAATCATCTGGGTCATCAGAGAATAGGTTATCGATCACTTGGTTGATATCTTCCAGGTTATCTTCTTCCACATCTCTTGCTGGTTCATTGGCTAGTGGGGGATGTGAGATGTCGAAAGGGATAATGGACGAGGTGCGACTTGCGATAATTTGAGATGTCTTTCCGGGGTTCCTCAAGAATGTTGACTTGATAATTCCCATAGATCTTGGTTTTTGGGGTATTTGGCCAATTTACTGAGAGAGGATCTGGCGTGGTGCACTAGCTTCAATTAGTGGACATTTGGTGGTAATTTTATGGACATAGGTGAGTATTTTGGGTAATTTTTGAATGTATGCCTGGAAATCACTGTCCTGGTCGAACCATTCTTTCAGTGTCTCCGGCATAGCATTCTTACAAATGTCGACTGGGATTATGGTCGGTATCCATGGGATGTCTTCTTGTGTAATCTGGGTTGGAGATGGGGGTGGAGGTGTAGAAACTAAATCAACAATGTTCTCATCAATTGAAGTGGTTGCAATTTTTACCTTTTTCGATGTCCCTTGCTTTGCTCCTGCGTTGACAAACCGTTTGAGTTGTGTTTCAACCGAAACTTTGTTTATTGTTGCATCTTCTATAATGTTGACAGTAGTTACCAACAGTTCTTCTTCATCTTCTGACTCAGATAGAATAAGCTTTCGCTTCCCCTTCCCCTTTTCCTGAATTTCCTTCCTCTTCCTTGAGGCTTCTACTTCCTTTGCTATTTTCCTTAAGTTTTCGTTTGTCATAGCATATTCCAGATTATCTGATTCAATGTCTTCCTCTATCTTCTCTTCTTCTTCTTCTTGTCGGTGAGCCAGGATGATACTTTTTTCTGCTGGTTTGACTACCTAGTGTTCAGTCAGTATGCCTCTTGTTTGGGTAAGTTTTGGGACAATTGTCAGTTGAAGTCTGCTGGTGTTTTCTGTCGGTATCTCATTCGACATGAAGGTACTCAAATGCAAACGGAGTTTGTAGTCCTCCTCTTTTTCTTGGTCTGTCAACGGTTCTTTGATTGGTTGATTTATTTCTTTGGCTTTTGCTGGTATTGATAGCTTTGTATTGGATTGTAGAGCTAGCTCTTGAAAAATATCTTCGACTGTTGGGTAGTACTCGAGAGGTTTTGCTGTTGCTTTTTACCCTTGCATGTACTAGACTGCTCTGTGGTTGAGCTCGAGTTGAATATGTGTTGTTTTCGGTAGACTTCTTCAGATGTTTTGAGGCACCCTCCATCTAGTTGTCTGGATTTTCAGGTTTTGGAACTAGTTTTCCAACATTACTTTACCATTTTCCAATTATTTTAGTGTTCCATTCTATGAAAATGTCTTGAACCTCCACATGTGGTACTTGTGTGGTTCATGGAACTACTTGTCCCTGACTGGGCACAAGTGGTACATTGATATCCAAAGTATCAGGGATGGAAAACTTATAATCCTGGCCAACTCCTGACATTTTTCACATATACTCTTGAGCATGTCGGCAACATGCTGAGCCCAACGGTAAATTTTTCCTATAGTTTCTATTGTGTCGACTGATTCTAGCATATCTATCTTTAGATCACTCCCTCGACCTATAGGAGTGAGTCTAGTTGCTATGATTTTGGCCATGATTTGTGGTGTATGGGCTTGTATTTAACTGATCATTAGCCCTTTTGAGTTCTTCCCTTTTGGTGTTCTAGTTAGTCATTATACCAGTCCTTCTTTTATATCAATAGGAACAAGGTCTTTCTGATTTGAGAGAACAGTAAGTTTGTATATTACCTCCCCAAAAATTTCTACCAGTCAGTCGAAGTAAAATTTACCATTGTGATACCGACTAACGATAAATTTTACTGCTATTTCTTTCGTTCCTCCAAATCTTTCCATGAACGATGTGTTCATGTAACTCATGATGGTGCTGTAGCTTATCTTCTTCGCTTATTGTGTCATTTTCTTGTCCTGGTAATCCCATTCATTGATTTTTGCCCAGGTTTTGGTCCACGAGGTTTCCTATACCTTGGCACTTTTTATATTTCTTAATCTTCTCATCAGTGGGGTTTCGACGGATCATGTAGATCTTTTGTTTTTGCAACTACGGCTCTGGTTTTCTTCGGGGCCACCTTGTCGGTCTCTTGGTTGAATTTTATTACGGGGTCTTGGCTCTCAAATTTCTGAATACTCAGTTGTTCTATCTCTTCAAAATAATGTAAAGGATATTTTTCTGGCCCGATATTTATAGGTGGAGTGGGTGACGTTTCTGTCGATGGATGTATTAATGGTGGAAGTGATGGTCCAGCACGGTCTTTGGAGTTTACGTTAAATGTGATTTGATTTTGGCGTTCCTTCTGTCCATAGTCATGAAGGCGTGATTTGACCTTCGGGGTCATCGGTTGATGTCAATCATGCAAGCAGTCAATGGTGATATGTCGATGGGGTTGGTGTTGGTTGTCGAAGTGCTGGTTATTATATCTTTCGAAGTTTCCTGTCATTCTGGTTTATGGGTGTTGGTTCTGTTTTGTTGTTTGTGGGATTTTTAGATTTTTATAGTTTTTTTTACAGTTATGGTTGTCATATCTATGTCTCTTTTTTTTTTTGAACTTGTTTTAATCTTTATACCGTTTTAGTCGGGCACCATTAACAAGTTTTCGAAATATTATGCCTTGTAATGTCCTTAGTCAGACTGATTCGTTGGCATGAATTTCTTTGACAACGTAAGGTCCCATCCATTTTGTGTGTAACTTTTTGGGTTTTCCTTTTACTTGACTATTGTACAATAAGGAAAGGTCCCCTACCAACAAATTTTTATTTTTGATATTGCGATCATGCCAAGCCTTTTGCTGCTGTTTTTAGATTTCTTGGTGTTGTAAAGTGAGCAGTCGGTGCTCTTCTGGCTTACTTAATTGCATCAGTCGGTCCTTCCTGCCTTATTTGACATCGACATGTAAAATATCTGCTATGATATGTGTTTGCTGTCAGAAATTTAGTGGAACAACTGCTTCTTGGCCATAGACTAGTTGGAATGGTGTTTGGTCGATCGAATGTTTGTATGATGTTCTGTAAGCCCATAATACTGCAGGGATATTTTCATCCCAATCATCCTGGTTGGTGTTGCAGATTTTTGTTAAGCCCCTTGTTAATGTTTTGTTGAATGCCTCTATTGCTCCATTCGACTAAGGGTGATAAGATGTACTACGTCGGTGGTAAATTTTGAACTGGTCTGTTAGGGCTTTGATGGTTTTGTTAATAAACTATGAACCTTGGTCACTAATTAGGGTTATTGGGCATCCAAATTTGGTAATTATATTTTTCATAGATAAATTTAGTAGCTATCTCACTGGAACATGTGTCGACAAGTTCTTCTTCTTCCCACTTGGTTACATATTCTACTGCGGTTATTATGTATCTTGCACCTGTTCTTTCTGCATACAGTGGGAATGGTCCTATGAAGTCGATGGCCCAAATTTCAAATGTCAAACTTGGTTTTACTGGTATCAAGGGAATTTATGTACTAGGAAGAGGTCGACCCATTCGTTGACATATGTCGCACTGCCTAACAAAAGTTTTGCAATCCTTGTATAGTGTCGGCCACCATTGCCCTGACTACTGGATTTTGTTGGTAGTTGTATCTGCTTGAAAATGTCCTCCTTCCAGTCCATAATTTACTTTGTACATGATATTATCTCTTTCATGTTCTAATACGGATCGTCTAAGGATGTCCTCCAAGCCCATTTTATATAAAAATCCATTTTTGAGGCTGTATGGTGCAGGCTTCTGTTGAGGCCCTGAAATTCGTAGGCAGCAATAGTAAGGGATTCTCCTCAATCAACGTTCCCAACTAGCCCGTTGACCGTTTGGTGTAGGGAATCCATACGGTTTGCGGTCTGGCTACCGTAGGTCAAGTACAAAACAAAGGCTTCACTAGTTATGGCCTGGTCCACCGATTTTTTGTAATTTTTGACTTAAATTATGAAATGCAAGTGCCTAATTGACATGCAGGGTGATAAGATGCAAGGATCAGTCACAATGTGATGCGCAGGTTTTAACCTCTCGTCTTAAGGCTCACAAGCATCCAAATCATAGACAACAAGAAAATAAACTAACTACCTAAACTATCCCTAGGGAGCAGAATTATCATTCATTGGTGAGTAATACATTTTGTACATGCATTATGAAGAGTTACAGATAGCTGATACTTATTTCAAGACACATGGACAATTATAGATATTTAAACAACCAGATAGCCAATCGTTTTATGAACAACACTTATTACTCACAGTGGAAAACATCACAAAATATACTGAAGAACCTTCAACAAGAACATAGGTTCAAGAAGTCAAATACTCTCACAGTTAAGCCAAAAGTCCCATTCTAAGTTCTAACTTTACAATATTTAAACTATCACAGCAGGCCTTTTGGGCTCCCCCCCCAAACATGTGGCTTTCCAGTTTCTCCGACGTTTCAGAACCTTCTTGTTTATCTTTTCTGCACATGCTCATGATGGGAGGGGTAACTGATGGACCTTTCAGGTTTCCATCCCCATCGCTATTCATTTGTCTCTTCCTTCTTTTGTCCATATTTAGGCCCGTCTTCCTTCGCTATAGCAGTTTGACCGATTTCTGTAACCCACCTGCATTCAAACGACTAGCATCATTCATTGGAAACGCATTCAAATGATGTCAACAAAAATGGCTGAGCATCAAGAACGTCATGCACTACGTTACTATTACAAGGTAAACATAGGCACCACTACCTTGACAAGAAGCGGGGACTCATCGGATACTCAGAATAATAGCATCGGAAGCTGAAAGTCCCACTACAGCCGTAACAGCGGAAAGGATTGAGGCAACGGACGAGTGATTGAAGGGCGGGAAAAACTCCTCAATCGAAAGCCGGCAAGGTTTGGACACCGGAAGCCAAAAGGATTTCTTAGCCACAACAGTGGAGGAGGAAAAACTACGGGCAAGTGGCGGAGGGAGGAAACTCAGTTGGACGTCAAACGGACTTCTACTTCGGAGGCCAAATCACTTTGGGAGACGCAATGGCGGAAGCGAAAAGGTTAGAGACAAGAGATGCGGGCGGAACGACTTAATCGGGAATCGGAATACTTTGACATCGGAAGGGAAAATGCCTCCCCGGCTGAAACGATGGAAGAAAATAGTCTTCGGACATGTGACGGAAAGGTTAACACACATCGGCAATCGGGGCTCTTTAAGCTTCGGATGGTCAATCAGATTGGGAACCGCAACGTCGGAAAAGAAACCAAACATCAGTCGCTGAATTAACACAGGGTGATGCCCATCTAACAGAAAAACTTTAAGTACTTCAAAACTACAAAACCAGCAATGGTTGAAACCTGTTTGCTTCCGAAACAACGGACCTTCAAAGACAAAAAAAATTACCCTTGGCTAGGCATACCAAACTCGCATCCGCGACCAACCATAAAAATGATATATAGGCCATCTTTAAAGCAGGCTGGAAACCAATCTTCAAAATCATTCAACATAAAACACGGCCAATGATTCAAGCATCCAGTGATGAAAACGACTTTAAATTATGAGGAGGGGCCCAAAATTTAGGAATTTGGGGAGAAAAGTTGCAGCTGCAACAATTGGCGATTACCTGGTGAACCTAGATATCTGGGTGATTGTTCTTTGGGTGACAGACTATTTCACAATAATGCATCTATTGAATCCTTCCAGCTTTCCGGATTTCTCAAATGACAGCAGTGTGTACCTTTAATCATTGATGACAGTCCAATAAGGGATAGTGGAAACCAAGATTTTCCAGTCCGGATAACTCTGTTGAGGCCAGAAGATGAGTTTCATTATTACCTTTGTCTTCAGGTAGCTGATAGCTTGGACACCACAGGATTGTAGCACATGGTAAACAGAAATATTTGTTTGTTCCTCATTTCCATGCCATTTTAGCACCTTTTGTGCTTTTGGACTTTTGTCCTTTTTCATATGAGTTCTTTTGTATGCCTTTCTTACTGAATTTTAATTCAGGATCCTCTATCCCATAGTGTCCTTTTGTGTGAGTGGTGTACTTCAAGTTTCAGCTCACGGATGTAGAGGATCTTTCAGCAATTTAGTACTTATGATTCAACACCTGCTTTGATTTATGATGCTTTCATAGGAGTTTTTTGACTCTTTATTTTCCTTTTGGCACTAGTTTCTTGGCATGGGATCATTTATATTAATATGTTGTTCACCTGGCTCCTTTCCATGGGTCCTCTGCCATCGATCCTTAGAACATTTTAAGTGTGACGTGGATGGAGCCCCAACATAGTATTCCAGACTCTTTGAATCCGGTTTATTTCACAGGGGTTAAGCAAGACTTCAATGCACACAGAGTTTATTCAAGAAAACTGCTAAACTGGAAGAAGTTCAGTTAGCAACACACAGTCTGGGACTCAAAATTTTTTTATCATTCCCAAACATTTTGATGTTCTCCATGCAACCGCGGGTTCATTCCCTTTATTGAAATCCGTAAAACTTAAACTAAAAACAAACTGAAAAACATGACTCAAAAGACAGCTAAACAACTTATTTATATACAAAACAGAACAACTCAAATAAACTCAACAAAAATAAGGCTTGAGAACCAAACCATTCACTGGTAAGTTCTCTTCCCACCCCTGCAGATCCTGCAGCTTGTAAGTAGAAGGGCCAAGTTTTGCTGCAATCTGAAAAGGGCCTACCCACAACTACTGAAATTTAGTGTGCTTTCCTTTCTCATCATGGGGGTGATCCCATTTGAGGACTAAGTCTCCTACTTCAAAATCTTTTGTTCCAACTTTATGTTTGTCAAACCATCTCTTAACTAGCTCTTGCTATTGCTTGAAGCTTTCTCAGGCTTTAGATCTAGCCTCTTCTGCTTTCAGAAGATTATATATTCTTATTTGCAAAACTTCATCATCCGACCCCCTAGACTCTTGAGCTAGTATGGAAGATGGTAGCATGATATTGGGAGGAAGGATGGCTTATTTACCATAGACAAGGGTATATGGAGACACTCCAATCGCAGACTTGGGGGTGACTCTATCGGCCCAAAGGGCATTGGGTAATGCTGAGTGCCAACTCCTCTGGTTTTCTACTACAGTCTTCTTTAAAATTCTAATCAGATTTTTGTTGGAGGATTCAGGAAGGCCATTTCCTTGTGGATAGTAATTAGCAGAATAATGCAATTTTATTCCTTTATCATGAGCAAAAGAATTCAATTTAATTGATGAAAAGTATTTCGCATTATCAAAGACTAACAAAACTAGAACTCCAAACTTGGTCATGATATGATCTTGCAGGAAGCTGATGACTTCGTCTTCGTTTATCTTGCGCAATGGGATAGCTTCTACCCAGCGAGTGAAATAATCAATATCAATCATAATGTACTTGTGTTGCAAAGAGGAGTTCGGCTTTATTTCTCCAATAATGTCTAACCCCCATTGCTCAAAAGGCTTAGTGATCATCACAGGCTTTAGAGGTGCTGTTGCTTTAGGCTCTCTCCCACTACACCTTTGGCAAATATCACACTTCCTGACATGTGTGTGTGCATCTCTAAAGAGCATAGGCTAGTAGTAACCTACCCTGAGGATTTTGTGGGCTGTGGTATCCCCTGAGTAATGTCCTCCAGCAGGACCATCATGCAATTCTACCATCACTTTCTTCGCATCTTCCTTTTCTAAGCATCTGAGAAGAACCCCGTCGTAATTCTTTCTGAATAATACCCCTTTCACAATTTGATAAGATGCTGATTTAAGACGTAGCGCTCTTCTTTTCTTGGAATTCCAATGTTCAGGTAACAGCCCTGCCTGCAGGTAATGTACAAGGTCTCTATACCAAGAATCAGGAGCTGTAAACAAAGGACATACATCCATTACATGTAATTCGGCCTCATCCCCCCAGGCTTGTTCTTCACTGTTCCCACTTTGAGTCATCGATTTGCACAACCCTTGAACTTTAACTATAGAGGCTGGCTTGAATTCAAGGTCATATTCTTGAAGAGTTGTTACCCAGTTGCCTCTTCTTTCTCCTAACTCCTTCTGTATAAGAAGAGATCTTACGGCTGGGTAGGGAACTATTACATTGGTTCGATTCTTTAATATATAAGGCCTGAATCGCTTTACTGCTTTGAATACTGCGTAAGATTTTTTATCAACAGCTGGGTAGTTCAATTCAGCCCCTTGTAGACCAGTACTCATAAAGGAGATTGGGAATTCACCCCCCCCCTTCTTCCTTTTGGGTGAGCACGGCTGCTAGTGAATCATCGGATGAGAAGGTATACAAGATAAAATCTTTGTCAAAATTTGGGATTTTCAGGGAGGGTGTGTGTGCAACAGCAGTTTTGATTTTGCTGAAAGAATTCTTCTCAATTTCATTCCACTTGAATTGTGCATTCTGCTTGACCATCTGCTGCAGCGGCTTAACAGTTTGAGCGAAATCAGGCACAAACCTTCCTACGAAATTTATGGTTCCCATGAATGATTGCATCCCCTTTTTATTATGGGGCAAGGGGATTTGTTCAATAGCCTTAATTATTTCTGGATCAATGGAGAACCCTTGCTTTGACACTATGTGACCCAACAACTTGCCTTTTGTGACAGTGAACACACATTTTTTAGGATTGAGTGAGATGCCATACTTCCGACAACGTTCAAAAATCTGCGTTAAGTGAAATGCATGCTCTCCTCTTTTTTTTGAGAATATCGTAATATTGTCAAGGTAAACTACAACGCCGCGGCTGATCAATCCACAGAAAGCTATGTCCATATCTCTCTGAAATGTTTCCCCCGCATTTATAAGCCCAAAGGGAATCCTTCTGTAGGCAAAGGTTCCCCATTTGGTCCTGAACTTTGTCTTCAACCTGTCTTCCTCAGCTACTAATACTTGATTGTAGCCATAGAAACTGTCCAATAATGAAAACAGTTCAGAACCTGAGACCATTTGTAGCAGTTGCTCCATGGGTGGAACAAGATAGTTATCTTTGTCTGATGCACGGTTCAAGTTCCTGAAATCCACGCAGAGCCGGATTTCTCCAGACTTATTCCTTACTGGTACCATATTTGATACCCACTCAGAGTGTCTGACTTTGAAAATGATTCTAGCATCCAATAATTTCTTCACTTCGCTTTGAATCAGTGGTTCCAACTTTGGGTGCATTTTCCTCAACAGTTGCTGGTATGGCTTAATGCTTGCTTTAATAGGGACGACATGCTTGATGATGTCAGTGTCGTAAGTTTTCAAATCTTCGTACGTCCATGCGAAAACATCTTTATATTGTTTGAACAAACTGATGAATTTGTCTTTCTCTGCTGGTGAACAACATTTGCCGAGATTTACGAATTTGGGATTATTCTCAGTCCCTAAATTTATCAGCTCGAACTGTAGAGATGAGCTATGGGTGTTCACGTTGGCTGGTCTTCTGAAATTTTCATTTAAATCGAACATTTTTTCTAACGTTCTGACTCCTTTAGGAATGAAATTGTCAAATTTCATCTCGGCCTGATGTTCCTCATCATCTATAATGGCTCCTTTAAAAACCTCGTCATTTGTCAAGCATTCTATTATTTGCTGATCATCGTCGAACACTCGCAAGTTGGTGATCATATCTGGTACTGAGGGCCTGAAAAGCAGTTCGACAGAACATTGATTATTAGTGGGTATGAGCTTGCCGGCTGATGTGGCCAACAGGTCAGCTGCTGCGTTTTTCAGTCTTGGAATTGAAATAATGTTGAATGCATTAAAACATTTAAGCAAATCCCATACCTCATTCTGGTAAGCCTTTAAGTGAGGAGAAACACAATGTATTTGATTCCGGATTTGTTTCACAATAATTTCAGAATCCCCAAAAAATTTTAGATTACTTACCTTTAATTCAATTGCCTTCTTGAGTCCTTGCACTAGTGCTTCATACTCAGCTATATTATTAGTACACTCAAACTCTAATCTACATGAAAGGAAATGTTTATTCTTTTGTGGGTCGATCAGGACACAACCAGCCCCTGACCCTTCTAATGTCTTAGAGCCATCAAAAAACAAAATCCAAAAATTACTAACTACTGAAGATGAATCTACTCCTACTGCTAAGCTTACTATATTACAGTCAATCTCATCAGCCTGTGAGAATCGAAGGAGATCAGGCTGGGTGTCAGATGTGTTGTTGGCTTCTTTTGCTTGATAATTCCCTGGTTCCAACTCAATAAAATAGTTTCCCAATACAGAATCTACTAGTACATTCTTCTCCTCCAGTTGAGTAACATTGTACTTCATGTGAGGTTCTCTTAAAATATTAATCTGGTTTGGACTCCCTTTGTATGGAAACCACAAATGTGACCAATCTGAGGCGAAATATCCATTTAATTTGGCCGACCAATCTCTGCTCAGGACAAGACCGTAAGCGTCTGGTATATCAGCCACCACGATGTTAATAACTTGGAAAACTTTGTCGTTAGATGCTAGATGGACTAGGACATATTCCAGCTCACCGATCACCTTTACATCCATTCTATCCAATTGAACCAGTCTCCACGTGGATGGCTTAGGCTGCCCATTGATCTTTTTACAGACTGATATGGGCATAACATTTACCGACGCCCCTGAGTCTACCAAGCAATTATGTACATTATGATTGAAAATTTCAAACGTGAGGAGGAAAGGTGGATGTTTGCTTTTAGACTTACCTCCAACGCTGGTTTCTCCAATTTATTCTTCTTCCTGAGGTTGATTGTTGGCAGACAGCTTCTCATCCGACGCTTCAAGTGCTTTCAACAGTCTCTCTTTTTGCTGTGGCACTTTACACATTTCGAATAGTGGCACATTTGCTTTCACCTTTTTTAAATCCTCCACTATGTCATAATCCATCGGCTGCTCAATGGGATGGGGTTTATCAGCATTTTCTTCACTTGGCTTGGCCCGCACTTCATTCTGCCAAGGATTTTGACTGGTAATAGTGAATTCTAGAATTTTATCAACCAAATATTTGTTTTGAAATTTATTCTTAATATTCCTTTGCAGCCTCTTAATCTTTGGGAGCATAAGACTGTCTTCCTTAACCGTCCCTTGGCTCCTTGTGGCTACGTTGGTTTCCATAATGTCCTTGTACCCCTGAGTCTTTTCCTCCTCAGCATCAAATAATGAGACCGAATTCCATAAAGCCATGGTTTCCTCTTCCTGTTCTTTAGTAGAAGTAGAAGTAGAATTCTCTTTTCTTTCTTCATCTCCCTCTTCTGTTAATCTAGAATCTAACAGTTGATTCATGACCAATGTCATCGAATTAATCCATTGAGGACAATTCTTTTCAGAGTGTGGCTATTGGTGGAAAGTGCAAAAATTGTCCAAGCCTACCTCTGTTAAATTCATAGATGCAGTATTGTGAGGAGGGGGTTGAGACTGATGGTTATCCTCTCTTTTCTTATAGTATGGCTTATAAAACTTTTGTGCTTCCTTTTCTTTCTCCATATCTATGATTTTGTTGGAAAGCTTCTGCATCATTTTGGCCATATTTTCAAAATTTGGCGACTTTTCTTCCTTAGGCTTAGTAAACAATAAGGCTTTTCTTCCTGCACCTTTCTCTCCTGACTATTCTGGATAGTCTTCAATGCTCTCTCTTTCAGCTTCCACCACTTCTGCTTCTTCATAAGTTTCTGTCAAAGTAGGCTTGGCCCTGCCTTTGGAAAACATGGCTAGATTAGGGCCTAAAGCTGAAGTATAATATTCAATCAAAACTTTGTCTGAAGGTCTATCCGTTTCAGAGAAATTCTTGAGATAGGCTGCAAACCTTTGTGTGAAACTATGCACCTTTTCCTTTCTTTCTTTCTTCAAGGCGCATAGCCCTTTCATGAGGGCTGCATGAGTTTTCTGAGTTGCATACTTACTTCTAAAAATTCTTTTGAAGGTATCCCAATCAGGGATAGAGTTAACAGGCAACCCAAAGTACCATGATGCTGCAGATCCTTTAAGGGTATGCGGGAACAGTCTGCACACCACATCTTCATGTTCCCTGGCCCTTAATCCTTCAATCGCCAAGTAAAAACTTTGTAGATGATCATCTACTAGTATTTTCTCATTTGGGTCAAACTTGGGCAACATCTTGTCAAAGGCTTGAGGTAGGACGTGTAATGGAGGTGTCAAGTTTAACGGTGATCTGGCTCTCCATGCAGGTGGTGGATTTGGTGGGTTAGGTGGTTGGTTTGCGTTTACACCAGCCATGAGTCTAGGTGGAGAATGGGGAGGTGAACCAACTGGAGTATGAGCAGGAGACCTGTGAGGGGTTTCTGGGCCTTCTTGATTCAAAGGTAGCACAACTTCCTGTAAGGCTGCCTCTACAAGTTCTTCCCAGTCTCCAACCAACACTGAGTCTTCCGCTACAGGATGATCTTTCTTTTTATACTCTCTTCTTGACAATTCAGGGATGATTGGCAATCCTCCAATCTTCTTTACATATGCCCTGGTGTGTCTTCTCAGATCATTAACAATTTTGTTGCCAACAGAATATAGATGTTCTCTTTCTTTCGAAATTGGATTTTGAAACCTACTGCTTTCAGAACTGTTACCGATGGAATATTCTTGGGAAAATGAGTTTCCTCGGTCAGCCATACACTAGCATCCCTCCTTCTAGCACCAAAACTTTTGAGGCCACGAAATTCGCAGGCACCAACAGTAATGTATTCTCCCCCATCAACATTCCCAACTAGCCCGTTGACTGTTTGGTGTAGGGAATCCATCCGGTTTGTGGTCCGGCTACCGTAGGTCAAGTACAAAACAAAGGCTTCACCGGTTATGGCCCGGTCCACCGATTTTTTGTAATTTTTGACTTAAATTGTGAAATGCAAGTGCCTAATTGACATGCAGGGTGATAAGATGCAAGGAGCAGTCACAATGTGATGCGCAGGTTTTAACCTCTCATCTTAAGGCTCACAAGCATCCAAATCGCAGAAAACAAGAAAATAAACTAACTACCTAAACTATCCCTAGGGAGTAGAATTATCATTCATTGGTAAGTAATACATTTTGTAGATGCATTATGAAGAGTTACAGATAGCTGATACTTCTTTCAAGACAATTGGACAATTACAGATATTTAAACAACAAGATAGCCAATCGTTTTATGAACAACACTTATTACTCACAGTGGAAAACATCACAAAATATACTGAAGAACCTTCAACAAGAACATAGATTCAGGAAGTCAAATACTCTCACAGTTAATGGAACACAGCTGAAAACGAAATAGTTCCCCTTCAACATTGTTCATTTAATTACATTTGATGCATTCCATATCGCACTTTCTCCAACAGGCAAAATTGCAGTCTCTGATTGTAAAACGAAATAGTTCCTCTTACAAGCAAATCGTTTACAAGTTATTCCAGGGAAAAAGTCCCATTCTAAGTTCTAACTTTACAATATTTAAACTATCACAGCAGGACTTTTGGGCTCCCCCCCCAAACATGTGGCTTTCCAGTTTCTCTGACGTTTCAGAACCTTCTTGTTTATCTTTTCTGCACATGCTCATGATGGGAGGGGTAACTGATGGAACTTTCAGGTTTCCATCCCCGTCGCTATTCATTTGTCTCTTCCTTCATTTGTCCATATTTAGGCCCATCTTCCTTCATGCTATAGCAATTTGACCGATTTCTGTAACCCACCTGCATTCAAACGACCAGCATCATTCATTGGAAACGCATTCAAATGATGTCAACAAAAACGGTTGAGCATCGAGAAGGTCATGCACTACGTTACTACCAAAAGGTAAACACAGGCACCACTACCTTGACAAGAAGTGGGGACTCATCGGATACTCAGAATAATAGCATCGGAAGCTGAAAGTCCCACTACATCCGTAATGGTGGAAAGGAACGAGGCAACAGACGAGTGACCGAAGGGCGGGAAAAACTTCTCAATCAGAAGCAGGCAAGGTTTGGACACCGGAAGCCAAAAGGATTTCCTAGCCACAACGGCGGAAGAGGAAAAACTACGGGCAAGCAGTGGAGGGAGGAAACTCAGTCGGACGTCGGACGGACTTCTACTTCGGAGGCCAAATCACTTTGGGAGCCGCAATGACGGAAGCGAAAAGGTTAGAAACAAGCGATGCGGGCGGAACGACTTAATCGGGGATCAGAAGACTTTGACATCGGAAGGGAAAAGGCCTCCCCGGCCGCAACGGCAGAAGAAAATAGTCTTCGGACACGTGATGAAAAGGTTAACACATATCAGCAATCGGGGCTCTTTAAGCTTCAGATGGTCAATCAGATTGGGAACCGCAACGGCGGAAAAGAAACCAAACATCAGTCACCTAATTAACACAGGGTGACACCCGTCTAACAGAAAAACTTTAAGTACTTCGAAACTACAAAACCAGCAATGGTTGAAACCTGTTTGCTTCCGAAACAACGGACCTTCAAAGACAAAAACAATTTACCCTTGGCTAGGCATACCAAACTCGCATCCGCAACCAACCATAAAAATGATATACAGGCCATCTTTAAAGCAGGCTGGAAACCAATATTCAAAATCATTCAACATAAAACACGACCAACGATTCAAGCATCCAGCGATGAAAACGACTTTAAATTATGAGGAGGGGCCCAAAATTCAGGAATTTTGGGGAGAAAAGTTGCAGCTGCAATAGCTTCATAGCTAATATTTGTTTCTTTTTTGTGCTCATGCCCTCTAGTGCTTGACCATTTTCTAGGAATTGAGCTATTTCCTCCAATTCTACTGGGACTACTTCTATTCAAAATAAGTGTGCATCCGGTAGGTCATCTTCGACTCCTATCGGCTCCTCTCCCATGTCAATTCTCGATAATTGGTCAGGTTCGACATTTAATTTTCCTGGTCTAACAACGACTTTGAATTCAAATTATTGGAATAGTAGTAGCCACCAGAAAATCCTTCCATGGTGTAAAGGTTTGTTTACAAGGTATTTCAATGCTTGGTGGTCGGTATAAAATATGAAAGGGTTGGCTAGTAGGTAATTTCGGTACTTCTATAGTGCAAAGACCATTCCTAATGCTTCTCTCTCTGTTGTTGAATAGTTTATTTCTACCTTGTTTAGTTTTCTGCTGCTATAAACTATAGGGTAATCCATTACGTCATCCCCTGGTTGTGTTAAGATCGCGCCTATTGCTAGGCCTGATGCATCGATATGTACCTAAAATTTGACCGACCAATTCAGGAACCTTAGAATGGGTGCCTCTACTAGTTTCCTTTTTAGTGTTTCAAATGACATGTTACATTCAACTATCCAGTCGAACTCCTGATCTTCTCTTAACAGTTCTTCTAGTGGATAGGTCATATATGAGTAGTATCTCATAAATTTCCTATAATATCCTGTATGACCAAGTAGTACCCTGAATTGTTTTGGGTTCACTGGTGGTTTCAAGTCGAGGATAATCTTTATCTTTGCAAATTCGACCTTGATTCCTTCTTTGCATACAATATGCCCTAATAGTATCCCTATAGGATTTAGGAATATGCATTTCCTTATGTTCAGAGATAGTTGGATTTGTCGGCATCGTTCCAACATGAGCCTTATCCATTTGCAGTGATCTTTCAGCATAGAGTATATCGTCCAATCATCGAAATATACTGCCATTGTTTTGTAGATATATTCTTGAAATGTTTTGACAACAATTCTCGAAAATATTGCAGGTGTGTTTTTTAGGCCAAAAGGCATAACTCTGTAGGAAAATGAACTGAATTCACATACGAATGTCGTATTTTTCAGGTCTTCTTTGGCTATTGGTACTTGGTTGTACCCTAAGAATCCATCTGTAAACGAGTAGCATTCATGTCCTGCAACTTCATTTAGGATTTCATTTGCATAGGGTGTTGGGAATGGGTCTATGAAGGTGACGTTTTTTAATTCTCTGAAGTTGACACAAATCCTTAGTTTTGTTGAATCGTGTTTCTTTGGTTGTACGACCATTGGGATTGCTCATTCCGATTGGTCAATAGGGTAGATAATTCCTACTGCAAGCATATTTTCAATCTCTTTCTTGACTATCTTTTTGTATTTATGATCTAATTTGTATGGCCTATTCTTTACAAGTTGGGCATCAGGTTTAATGTCCCTCTTCATTTCTCCCATTTCATGGACTAGACCTTTGATATCTTTGTAGTCTCTAGCGAATAAATCCTAGAATTCTTTCAGTAAGTTTACTATTTAGGTCATTTGTTCTTTGCTCCAGTAATCGCCAATTTTTTCCATTTTTGGTCGATCATCATTTGACATGTCAAACTCTTTAGTTTTAACTTTGGCATCTAACCATTCTGGTGCTTTAGCTTCATTGATCGGTCGAATCCCTTCTTTGAATTATGAGAATGTAGCAGGAAATTCTACTGCAGTCATTCAGTAGGTATCTTCTTTGTCAGCTATCTCGACTTTAAGTACTGTGCGAATTGGTTTTGTTGTTTCTGAATGGTATGATTTCCATCAAAAGTTTTTCCCTTTTGGATTTTCATTTTCCATTTACAGTCTTGTCGACTGTGGTATTATATTGGTTTGTATGTTATTACATGGTATTATCGATCGATCATAGTTTTGTATCAGAGTGTTGTTCCCAGTCGGTTTTATAAATGCTTTTATTTGTTTTGTAGTTTCGACTAACTTTTCATTCTATGATATAAAGCTGAAGTCTTTAATGAATTTCTCTCTAAGTTCATGCCATTGAAATGTTTCACCTCGTGCTTCTTCCATTTTGTACCATTTTTTTGGTAATTCGGCTAGCGTCAATGGAAACAGGTGTGGCCATGTACGTTCGTTTTTACATCCAAGTCTTTTCCACTCTCTTTCGCATGTTCTTATGTGTTCCTCTGGGTCGTGCCCTTGGATGAACATAGGTATTTGTGCTTGTTTGGTTATCCTCTTTCCTCCGAATCTTTCTACGAAGTAAGTTGAAGTTGTTGTCCATGTATGCAATCTTGATTGATGGGTATCCCACCATCTAGCAGCTTGTCTTGTAAAGGTTTCTACTAAGCTTTGTAGTCGGCCATGTTCACAAATGTTTTTAGATACTTGTTCTATATGCATAACTGGGGATTCTCTTTCTTTATATATTGGGATCTGTCTGATGCTTACATTTGTTGGGTTTAACATAGGATATTCCCTGATTTTCTTTTCAAATATTTTTGGGATGATGGAAACTAAAAAACATTGTTGGACTGGTTTCTTCTGTACTATCTGAATGGTCCAGCAACCTCTTGCTTGTATCTCATAGTTTTTGACTTCCCAATCATATAATTCTACGTCTAATTTGTATCCTACTGAATCTTGATTTCCTAAGTGAATCTCGCCATAGACATTGGGTTCTATGTAATCTTCATTATTTTGTATTTGATATAGTTGTCAGATGTCGACTTCTTCATCAATAGGTTATATCCAAGGTTCTCCTTGGGATGGGTGGATATGTACTATGACTTTCTGTCCATTCTCTTTTTTTTATCCTTTCTTTGTCTAAAGATATTGATGCTTTCATTTTTATTCCCTAAGGGCAACCTAATAAAGCTAGAAAGGAATGGGATCCTTCCTTAGGGTCAATAATTTCAAAGTCAACTTTGGTTGATATTCCTTTTATTCTCGTATCGACATTTCTCCAAACTCTGATGGGTTCGATCAGACCTTGGTCAACTAACTTGAGGTATATGCCTGAATCATATAGTCGAGGTCTACCCAATTGTTCCCAAGTTTCACAAGTCATAATATTTACTTGTGAACCGAAGTCGAGTACAATTTGTCAAACATGGTATTCTTCGATTTATAGGTTGACAAGTGGGTCAGCATCACTCTTGTCTTTTGGTTTAGACTTCATATGTTTTTGGTTTGTTTTTCTATATTATTATTATGCTTCATATTATACAATAATTCAATGAATTGAGATATCACTTTATCATCTTGTACTAAATGAATTAATTCTTTAACTGTGTTTTGTCGACTGTCATCATCTTCTTCTTGTCTAGAAAATTCTTTAAATATATTCATTGCATCATTATATAATTTTTTTTGTTTAGCTGGGTTAGGATAATCATTCTTTTATTTTATTTTACTTATACATGGATTATCATTCCCGATTTTTGTCCCTTGTTGGGTTACTATATGCAGGTTCTTTGTATTGATTACATCATGTTTTTGAACACACGACAACACATTAACATTTTTATTTTTATTGATTTTGTCAAGCATGGTAGGAAAATCCTCTAATGAGTGATATCCTACACCACAGCTAGTACAAGACTTTAAATCAGTTCTGTCCTTGTATGGGTAGTATGCATATCGATGACCTTATTTGTAGCATGTAAAGCACTGGATGGGCCGACATGGTTGATTGTTGCAATTTCTAGAAAATCGTCCTCAACCTCCATATCCTCCACAATGGTTGTTGAACCGGAGGTCATATCGATGGCCTTCATATATTTGATTATTCAACTCATTTTGATCATTGCTTCACTGGTTGTTATCGTTATTCTGTATGAATTTGTTCGTTTGGTAGACTGCTTGGTAGTTTTGTCGGTTTTTTAAATTTAGATGGCAGTTGGCCGTTGCATGACTTTTTACTTCACATATTGCACACCAAGATGATTTGTCATTTTTCATGTTATAAGGGAAATATTTTGTTGTGTGTTCTCCATGTTATTGGTAGATGTCGCACAAGCATTTTATCTGAACAAATCGAACGTCCTGTCGACTTATGTCTTGTCGACAGCTATCTTTAGTGTGTCTGGCCATTGAGTATTTCATGCACCAGACATCCTGATTCTTGAGGTTTAGATCTTTCAATGATTTCTGCATGATTTCTAGCTATTCTTCCAGTCTAGTATCTGTGGAATATGCTGGGAAATCTTCATCCATATTTACTTGTAGATATTTGGTAAGCACATCTTCATACATTTTAAACATCTCCAAGCTTATGTGCCACTAGATTTTCTGTGATAGACATGCAAGAAACCACTGCATTAATAGTTGTTCGTCAATTACATAGTCCAGTTGGTTGAGGAGGTCTTTCCATCATTTGTCATATTCTCGGATGGACTCTGCTATCTTTTGAGATGTTGTTTTCAACTTTTTGGCTGCCAGATGTTTTGCATATGGAGTTTTAAAGAAAGACAGGAATTGTGCTTTAATTTCTGCTTTAAATGCTTGAGGATTTCTCTCGATATAGGTAATGCACCACATTAGTGATCTTTTCCTCAAGGCACCGATGAACTGTGCCATCTGTCGATCTTCAGCTGTAACTTGATTTTCCTCCCATGTTGACTCATAGAAGAACCAATTTTGTCTAGGATATTCGTCACCCTCATATAGAGGGATATGCGCTAATCCGTGACCCATGTCATTATCGATGTCGTTGTCTCCTCCAGGAGGTGGTAGTGGTGGGGCTAGTGGGATGTTTTGTTTGTCATGTTCTGTAGATCTATTGTCAATGGAACTTCCATTCCCTTCAGTTGTTTTTCTTGTTGTTTCTTCTCCAACAAGCAGTCAGTTCGGGTCGACTTCTCCTATCGATGTCCAACTACACTGATTTTATCTGTACGTCCAAGTGTTCTATATTTTGTAAAGTTGTGCTTGGAAAGGGGGTGCTCCTTCATGTGTCGAGTAAAGTAAGTGGATACTTTGGTTGGAAGGGTATGCCTGAAGTGTTACCCAATTTCCTTCCTCCGGTCGATGGATCACTAGATGATTATCATCATTTACCTCGTCGTCTAGTTGGCTCCATATACCAAACTCACCAGCTCTTAGTCTTAGGTCTTCTTCAACAATGTCTTGTATCCTGGTACTCAGATTCATTGGAGGCTGAGGTCTTATCTCCTGGGGGATTTCTATTTGGAGAGATTCATGCTGATCTATCCATAATTCCTCTTTCATGGGTGATGCTTCTTCATCCACACCTTCTTCTTGTCGGTCATGACCCGACTCTGGCGTATTTCTTTCCTTGTCTGTCACCCTAGTAGTATTTCCTCTTTGCAGTGATATAGCCCGTTCTCTTCTCTCTTCCCTTCTTTTCAGCCTCTTCTCTCTTTCTACTTTCTGTAAATCCGTCGTACCTTTGTGTGTCACAGTTCATTCGATTTCATTTTTAGGTTGACTTTTCATTGCTGGTGATGGTATCTCCTTCAGTCGACTAGTTCTGTTTACTTGCTTAGGAAATACTCGCACTCCCTTTCGGCAATGAATTTTTCCCACTTTGTATGTTTCTTCGCCAAGCTAGAATTTGGTGGTGGTTCATGTAGTGATAGATGAGGTTCTACAATATGACCCACTCCCTTTTCTATTAGGAATTTGAACAGCAAGGTCAGTAAGGAGCACAGGATCTGCTTGGTAAGGTCTGTATAGAATATTTTCTGAACAATTTCGACCAAATCTCTTTCTTCTATGGATTTCTCTTCACATAATTCATCTGTGATCTTTTCAAACCAATATGACAAGTTTGTTCATCCCCCTCGAATCAGTTTCTCTAGTAGCTCTTTCTCCTTAGTTGCTTCCAAATTTTTCATCCTTAAGTTTTTTCAAAAGTTGGGGTACCGATTCTACAAACTTCTCATGTGTTTTAGTGAATAATTTCTCCTTTGCTTGAGCAACGGTTAATATGTTTCTTCTTGCGTAATTCTACAAATAATTTGCTATCTTATGCTCCCACCAGTTCTTAATCTCCTATTCTGATATCATCTGCTTATAGTCATTACGTTCAGATATGTACTATCGGCAATGAAACCAATGTTGTAATCTCACAGATCACAAAGGGTTACCAATAATACATATAGAATCACATAGACATCACAGACACAAGAGACAAGAACATAGATAAGGGAATATGAGATTATATTATAACATGAGGTTCAATACATACACAGAACTGAACCGAGTTCTCATCTAGCTCAACAACCTAATATATATGAATTACAAATAGTTACATATAACTACCTGTCGGTTCGCTCAACCGACACGACCTTACACGGCCGACCTAATATCCAATTAGTCAGCTATTCGACTAGTCGGCTCATCGACTAGCTCCTCCAACAGTCCTTCTGACATGGTGAGAGGATTGGTTCCTTCCATGGTCAGGTATAAGTGCTATAGCCATTCTAACATGGTGAGAGGATTGATTCCTTCCATGGTTAGATATAAGTGCAGAAATTCTCTAATATGATTGTGGGTTGTGTTACCACATGATTAGTGCAGGGCCATTCTGATGTGATTGAGGGATGTGTTCCCACATGATAAGATATAAGTGTTGAAGTCCATTCTTTGAATGGAGGCACTTGTTCAGTTACTAGGAATACTCAGCTTAGTGCTGAGAGGCCATTCTTTGGGAGAATGGAGGCACCTGGTTAGTTACCAGAAATCCTTAGCCTAGGGCTGAGAGCCATTCTGATGTGACTATGGGATTGGCTCCCACATGATCAGATGTAAGTGTAGAGCCATTCTAATGTGACTGTGGGATTGGCTCCCACATGATCAGATGTAAGTGCAGAGCCTTTTCACAGATGATAGTAGGTGTGTCCTATCATGCTGGTGATTGTAAGTGCTGAGACTTTTCACAGATGATAGTAGGTGTGTTCTATCATGCTGGTGATTGTAAGTGTTGTGCATTTCCACAGATGATAGTAGGTGTGTCCTATCATGCTGGTGGTTTTAAGTGCTGAGCCTTTCCATAGATGATAGTAGGTGTGTCCTATCATGCTGGTGGTTGTAAGTGTTGTTCCTTTTCACAGATGGTAGTAGGTGTGTCCTACCATGCTGGTGATTGTAAGTCCTGTGCCTTTTCACAGATGGTAGAAGGTGTGTCCTACCATGCTAGTGATTGCAAGTGTTGTGCATTTTCACATATTATAGTAGGTGTGTCCTATCATGCTGGTGAATGTAAGTGGTGGGCCTTTCTGACATGGTTCTTGGATGTGTTCCTGCCATGGTCAGATGTGAGTGCTGGGCGTGCCTTTCTGACATGGTGTTGGATGTTCTCCTCTCATGGTCAGATGTAAGTGCTGGGCAGGCCATTCTGACTTAGGGTCAGATATAAGCACTGAAGAAGACCTACAGGATGGTTGAGCCCTCGATGAGATAAAAAAGTATACCGAGCTGTTTAAGGAATTTCATGATATTTTCACTTTGTCATACGAAGAAATGCCAGGTATAGACCCTCGTATTGTCAAACACGAAATCAAAACCTATCTAGATGCAAAATCGATTCGACAACATTTTTGTGCCGTGAATCCTAGAAAAGCACCCGCCATTAAAGTTGAGATATAGAAACTGCTCAAAGCTGGTTTTATATATCTCGTTCCCTTGATGGAGTGGGTTTTGAATCCCATTCCGGTGGATAAGAAGTAGGAAGTGATCTGAATATGCACTGATTTCCGTGATTTAAATCGATCCTATCCTAAAGATAATTTCCCTACACCATTTATTGATCAAATTTTGGATGAGTGTGCGGGAAGTGAGGTATTTTATTTTATGGATGGATTATCTGGATATAATCAAATACAAATTAATCCTGAGGATCAACATAAGACCGCATTTATTTTTCCTTAGGGAACTTTTTCATATCGAAAGATTCCCTTCGACCTTAAAAACACTGGAGCTACATTTCAGCGGGCCATGACCTTAATCTTTCACGATCTTAAAATGATTATTGAAGTATATTTGGATGATCTCACTGCTCACTCTCGTTTGAGAGTGTGTGATCCTTATCATTTGAGATTAGTGTTCGAAAGATGCTGTCATTATCAAGTTCATTTAAACCCTCATAAGTGCATCTTTTGCATGACAGTTGGTTGTTTACTCAGATTCATCATGTCTAAGGAGGGTATTAGAGTCAATACCTTAAAGGTTGAGGCAATACTTCAATTGTCTCCCTCACATAACATTCGAAACCTTCAATGTTTACAAGGTAAGGAGAACTTCTTGCGAAGATTCGTGGTCAATTTTTCCAACTTGACTAAAGGCTCCATGCGTCTATTGAAGAAGGACACTCCTTTTTACTGGGATGAGTGAGCCCAGGAGTCTTTCGATGCTGTTAAGAAATCCTTAGAAACGACCCCCATGCTTAGTCCACCAAACTATAGCTGTGATTTCTTGATTTATGTGGCTACGTCTCAAAAGACGATTGGTATGGTATTGGTTCAAGAGGATGAGGAGCTCCATGAGCATGTCATATATTATTTGAGTTTAAAACTTATTGATGTGGAACTTCGCTATTCCCATGTGGAGAAGCTAGCCTTAGCCACCGTTCATGTAGTTCAACATTTGAGATATTACATTCTCCTTCGCCAAACTTTGGTCGTAGCTGACATCAATCCATTTCAGTATGTCCTCACTAGAAGGATGATTGGGGGAAAATATAATAAGTGGATTGTGATTTTGCAAGAATTTGATCTCGAATTCGTTTCGGCGAAATCAAAGAAATCGTTAATCTTTGCTAAGCTCATATCATATTTGGAGGAATAGGAGGTTTATGAGGATTCTTTTTTCGATGAGCATATATTCCTCATCTCAACTGTGGACCCTTGGTATGGGGATATCATTGTGTGTTTGCAAACATTGAAGGTCCCCACTCACCTCTCATGGGATGAGCGATGATGACTACATCACGTAGTGAAGAATTACCTTATAGTGGATGATACTTTGTACAGCCATGGGGTGGATTCCATTTTACATCGTTGTTTAACTCATGATGAGACTGAGGTCATGCTTAATGATTTCCACGGAGGGGCGTGTGGTGGTCATTTATTTGGGCTTTCTACACCCCAAAAAATCTTGAGAGCAGGATATTTTTGTCCGTCTATCTTTAAGGATTGCGTTAATGTGGTCAAGAAGTGCCACCTTTTCTAGGTGTTTGCACATAATATGCATTCACATCCAACCCCCTTGCATCCTATTGTCACCGTCGATCCCTTCACCAAGTGGGGGCTTGATTTTATGGATTGAAACCCAGCTTCGGCTAAGGGGCACCATCATATTATTGTGGCTGTCGATTACTTCACGGAATGGGCAGAGGCTATGCCCACAATTAAATCCGATGGTGAGATAGCCACCCATTTATTTTTCAACTAGATTATCACCCAGTTCGACATTCTGAAAGAGCTTGTCACTGACCATGGTAGGCACTTTGAGAACAAAATGATGGAATATTTGGATTCCAAGTTAGGGTATAAGCAAGAGCACTCCTCTTCTTATTACCCTTAATCAAATGGATAGGTTGAAGTAGTGAACAAGTCACTTAAGTCTATTCTCCAATGAACCATCGCACAAAGCAATAATAATTGGCATATCATGTTGTATCATGCTTTGTGGGCCTATAGAAACGCAATTAACACTGCCACCATTTTTTCTCCCTATCAGGTCTGTCTTACTGCAAGTGATGAGATGAATATTTTGTAATCTAGAAATAGACCTTTTAATGTGATGGATACCAGATCAGTACTAGATACTTCTTCACCTATGTCACCCAGATTTTTATCGAAAGTCTTTGATGAGGGAGAGATATTTATTCATAGTTTCATTCACATCCATCTTGATAGACAATAATTTGGTCTTTAAAAATTAGATTCTATTAGAGTCATATGTCTCATACAAACCTTTCAGTTTGTCCCATGTGTCTTTGCACATTTTGGTACTTTTGATGTGAGGTATGATGTTGTCTTTCATAGACATATGAATCAACACCCTTTCTTGGGTTTCCCACGAATTCCAATCCGAGAGAGACAGTGGATCTATAGGATTCTGTTCATCCCCTTTCACAATTGTCCACAAACTAAGAGCTTCAAGTACAGTAATCAGCTTGAATTTTCAATTTACATAATTTTCCCCATTCAATTTTGATGCTTGAGTAATGTATAAATGGGCAAGGGACATATCAGCCATTTTTACTGAACTGTGGGGAAAATAATTTTAACAGAATAGGGAACAAAAAATGTTGGCTCACCTTTTCACTGTCAAATCAACCAAATAACCCAACGTTCAATGTATGGGCATTATCTGGTGCTGGTAAAAAATCGTTGTAAGGAAGGTCCCACTGGTGCCTATTCTCTTATGTAGATCAGAACTGTCGGCACTTTGTAGAATTCCACCAATGCGTTGCCAAGGCTCTTCCTCCTCTTGGAGACAGCACCATCGATGCTCTGTCCTCCTTCAGCAGATGCGCCAACCTCAAGATAAAGGGAAAAAAAATATCACAATCGACCTCAAGAATAAGGGAAAAAAAGATTTCCTACATGAATGAAGAAGACCAAGTGCAGTAAGAAAAAATAAAAAGAATTACATGGTGTCTCACGGAGCTTCCTCTTTACAAGAAATACACAATGGAATTACACACTGGAAAAGAATTACACACTTTCTTCTTGTAATTCTTTACACATGTGAAATTACACGCTGTAAAATTACTTCTCTAGAAACTTACACATTGTCTTCTTTGTTGATGTATATGTAACTTCAGAATGTATTCACTTGTATATTTCATGTATTGTACCCCGATGTTTATTCTGGGAAGTATATGTAATATAATTGAGTCATTTCATGCCCCTGATGTTCCTATTGGGAGGTTCTATACTGTAAATAAGTCATGTCAAGTCATTGTGGGTAACCCTCCTATTGTTCAAGGGTTAAAGTCCCCGCAGTTCTGGGGCCCCNCTCCTAAGGAAAATAATAAAATAATAGTTAAAATAATAAAATAATATTTATTAATTTTGGAGGAAAAAAGAAAAAAACTACTTTTTGTGTTCGTATTTTGGACATATCTCTCTGTGTTTTTACTCAAATTTAAATTGGGAGAGCTCGTTGGATGCATAATTTGATTCCGCATCCAACGAGTATCCACACTGAATACTTTTTATGGACTCTTCTACCCCAAAAACAAGAAATACCTAAAAAACATGATGATGACATCATCATCACATTTTTTCAGGTATTTCTTGTTTTTAGGGTAGAGGGGTCCATCAAAAGTATGCAGTGTGGGTAGTCGTTGGATGCAGAATCAAATTCAACATCCAACGAGCTCTCCCAATCGAAATTTGAGTAAAAACACAGGGAGATATGTCGAAAATACGAACAAAAAAAGCAGTTTTTTTATGACAAATATGTCAATTCAACCATTATGGTTGAATTATTTTATTAGACTTCTATTGGTTCTTGAATTCCAACTCACAAAAACTTATTGTTGGCATGTTTTCTTATAAGGGCCATTTTAGACCCCAAATTTCCTCTAATGCTAGGGTTATTAGACTCTCCTAGAGAAGTCAACCCTAGTGAGTTATTATCAAGTCGAGAATTAGTATAAATAGAGAGTGAGCCTCTCTATTTATCACATGCTCACTCACACTCAGTTGTAGCACATAGCTGAGAGAGAAGAAGTTGTTGGGGCTAGAAATAAAGAGGCTACTGCTGTCGGGAGATCGTCTTACTGTTTTGGGGTTTTACTTTTGGTACTGTTTCTATCTCTGAGGAAGTTGTGGGGTTTTCTCCATTTATGGTTTCCTCGAGGAAAAACATTGTGTTCATTGTCTCTTGTGTTTGATTAATGTGCTTGTTATTCTCTCAGTTAAAGATCCTAATATAATGCTAGCTTGAATGATAAAATATTACATGGTATCAGAGCTAACCTGAGAAGAAGACACTATGCAGCTGTGAAAACTAGGGCTTCCTACTTTTTAGATCTCTCTTCATATATTTTCAGCAAAATAAGGTTGGCCTGACTCTCCTCCCTAGGGCGCATCTTTCTGTTGAAACAAAATCTGATTCTAAGTTTTTTTAGTTTTAGACTCGACACTACTGCCAGAAATTAGGGCTTTCCACAGAAGTGGAATTTTTGAGTGAGCCCAGGCTTGGATTGATCTCCTCCTCAAAATCAAAGTTTATAGATCAAGATCAAAGAATTTGGTTGGATATAACTCCAGGAAATTCAAACCCTAATATGCTCCTAAACCAACACTGCAGAAATTTAGCTCCAAATCCAGATTCGACATCTTGACCTGGTAAGATCTAAATATTTTGTATTTCCATTTGAGGTTCTTAGTTAAGATGTCTCATCATACCAAGCTTGATAAAAATCTTGAGGGACCTGATAACTTTCAAGCCTGAAAGTATAAAATCTCCCTGGTCCTGGAAGAAAATGAGTTGGACTCCTATATCAATGAGGAGGTTCCAGTTCCAAAAGGAGATGAGGCTAAGGAATTACACAAGAAGAAATTGGTCATGGCTAAGAGGATTATTGCTGATTCAATCAAGGATCACCTTATACCACAGGTGTCCTCCCTAAAGACACCTAAAGCTATGCTTGATGCCCTGACCAAACTGTTTGAAGGAAAGAACATAAACCAGAAGACGACTATGAGAAACCAACTGAAGAATGTAAAGATCTAGAATGCAGAGACCATCTAGTCTTACTTTACAAGGGTCTCTTAGATCAAGGAATAACTAGAAGCAGTAGATGAAGAAGTGGAGAATGTAGAGATTGGATGACCACCTTGAATGGTCTCCCTAGATCATGGGACTCCTTTATTCAAGGGATCTGTGCTAGAAAGAAGCTAGTCAAATTTAGTATACTATGGGAAGAATGCTCTCAAGAAGAAGCTCGAATATTAGCTTGATAAGAAAATATGGGAAGTGAAGATCAAGCTCTCATAGTTCACTCCAAGAAAAGCAAAATAAGTTCTCATCACTCCAGAGGTAAGCATTTCCATAAAAATAACACTAGAAAATATTTGTCTAGAATCAGATGTTATACATGTGATGAAGTAGGACACTTTGCAAAAGATTGTCCTAAAAGACAAAATAAGAAAAAGGGAAACAAGAGAAGAAATCATGCTCATGCTGGAGAGGATGATGAACCTTCCACAAAGAGAATCAGACAAGAAAGTGATGATTCTTCAAGTGATGAATAATATGTCTTGATTTCCGCTCTCATGGGAAACATCACACATGGAAGCAATGATTGGCTTATAGACAGTGGGGATTCCAAACATATGATAGGATTCAAAGATTCCTTTATGAAACTATTAGAACATGAATCACCCCACAAGGTGAAACTTAGAGATGACTACCAGTATCCAATAAAAGGTAGTGGGGAATCCTCCTATAAGCTAGACTCTGGAAAGTCTATGAAGATGAAAGATGTATTGTTTATACCAAGACTAAAGAAGAACCTCCTCTCCATATCTGCATTAGATGCAAAAGGCATGAGAGTTTCATTTATAGATGGCCAAGTTATCATGTGGCCAAAGGGAAATACTATTAATGATGTAGTAGTGATTGGGGAACAAGAGGGAGGTCTATACAAATTGAAGGGCCATCGAGAACAAGCTTTGTTCCATGACATAGTAGAGCCAAATGAATTTTGGCATAGAAGGCTTGCACATGTGCATTACAGAGCACTACCACTTGCAAGCAAAGCTGTTGAAGGTCTTCCAGAAATTCAGGCAAAACATGATGGAGTCTGCAAAGGATGTGCGAAAGGAAAGAACACAAATAAAACATTTCCAAGTAGTGAGAACAAGGAAAAATGAATCTTGGAAATCATTCACTCCAATGTATGCGGTCCAATGTCATCTAGTTCTTTAAGTAGGAATGTATACTATGTTTCTTTTATTGATGATATTTCTAGGAAGACATGGATATATTTTATGAAGAACAAAGATGAAGTTTTCAGCAAGTTAAAGGAATTCAAAGCCTTGATTGAGAACCACACTGAAAAGAATATCAAGACCTTTTGATCAGATAATGGCGGAGAATTCACATAAAATGAATTCAAATATTTATGCAAATATTCAGGGATTAAGAGGGAGTTATCCACTCCATATAATCCACAACACAATGGGGTTGCAGAAAGGAAGAATAGAACGATCATGGAAGCTGCAAGAGCTATGCTTCATGATCAAGATCTTCCCATGCATCTATGGGCAGAAATTTCCAGAAAAATGGTGTATGTATAGAACCGTACTCCACACAGAGTACTTAAGAAAAAGACACCTGAAGAAGTCTTTTCCAGTAAGAAACCAGAATTTAGCCATCTCAGAATATTCGGTTGTCTAGTGTACATACACATTCCGAAAGAAAAGAGGACAAAGTTAGATCCTTCAGGAAAGAAGGGTATAATTGAGGGATACTCTGAAAGCTCGAAGGCTTACAGAATATACTTCCTAGGATTCAAGAAGATTGACATCAGCAGGGATGTAACATTTGACGAAGACTCAGCTTACAACAAATCCAGAAAGAGACCTGCTGAAGAACCTGAAGAAACAGAAGCACCCAAAATTCATGACACAACCATGAACGAAGTATATCAAGAAGAAGACTGAGAATTTGAAGAACCTCAAGAACCTGTAGATCCACCTCAGGAGAAAAATCCTCACAAGAGGAAACCTGCTTGGGTGTGAGAAGTTATCCAAGGTGTAGAAAGATATGGGGCTCTAGAAGAGAATCACAGAGAAAGAAAGAGGACCGCATCCTACTCTCGGTATGTAGCTTTATTATGTGACTTTATCAATAAAGAACCTTCCATCTATGAAGAAGCGGCAAAAAGGAAAGAATGGAAGGATGCTATGATCGAAGAGTATCAATCGATCATGAAGAATGATGTTTGGGATGTTGTCGCAAGACCAGAGGGGAAGTTTGTTGTAACTTCCAAATGGATCTACAAGATCAAGCATGCTGCAGATGGTAGCATAGAGAAATATAAAGAAACATTCGTGGCTCGTGGCTTCTCACAGAAAGAAGGAATAGATTATGAAGAAACTTTTGCACCTGTAGCCAGATACACTTCCATTAGATCAGTACTTGCTCTGGCTATAGTGATGAAATGGAAGATACACCAAATGGATGTCAAGACTACTTTCTTGAATGGTGTAGTGGAAGAGGAAGTGTATGTAGAGCAGCCACTCGGTTTTGAGACACATGACAGGGAGTCTCATGTGTGTAGATTGAAGAAATCCCTATACTATTTGAAACAGGCACCCAAGACATGGTACGGCATAATTGACAGCTTTCTATCTAGTTTGGGCTTTACCAAAAGTAAAGCAGATTCCAACCTTTACTACAAGGTTGAAGATGGCAACCTAGTGATACTCCTAATGTATGTAGATGATCTGTTTATAACAGGTATGGATGGGTTGATTGCTGATACAAAGAGGAAGCTTGCTGCTGAATTTGAAATGAAGGACTTAGGTTTGATGCATTATTTTCTAGGCATGGAGGTGTGGCAAAATGCAGATGGAATTTCCCTGGGGCAAGCGAAATATAAGGTAGAGATCCTAAAGAGATTTGGGATGATGGAATGCAAGGCCTTGACCACACCTATGGCATCAAACCTAAAGCTATTGAGTGATGCTTCATCAGAGTCGATTGATGCTACAATGTATCGTCAGATGATTGGGTCCCTGATGTACTTGATGAACACAAGACCAGATATTTTCTTTGCTGTGAACACCTTGAGCCAATTCCTGACAGATCCAAGACATGCTCACTTGATTGCTGCAAAGCATATTTTGAGATACCTGAGAGGTACAGTTGATTATGGACTCAAGTATGAGGCGAATCAGAAGATTAACCTGGAGGGTTATGTTGATTCAGATTGGGCAGGCAGTGCCATTGATAGGAAGAGCACTTCAGGGTGTTGCTTTAGTATGGGATCGGGTGTGATCTCTTGGTTTAGCAGGAAGCAATCCTATGTGGCATTGAGTACAGCTAAAGCAGAGTATGTCACAGCTTGTTCAGCTAGTTGTGAGGCAGTAGGGTTGAGGAAGCTACTGTTTGATTTATTTGATCTCTAGTTGGATGCTACTTGTATATATTGTGACAAGCAGAGTTGTGTGAAGTTGTCGAAGAACTCGATGTTCCATGACAAGTCGAAGCATATCGAGATCAAGTATCACTATATGAGGGATATGGTGCAGAGGGGAGTAGTGAAGCTACAGTATGTTGTGACAGATGAACAGATAGCTAATGTGTTGATGAAGCCATTAGCCAGAGTGAAGTTTGAGTACTTCAGGGAGAAGCTTGGTGTTCTCCATATCGAGGTTTCCCCCAAGGGTAAGAGATGAGTCCGTGAGCCATTCTGACTTGGTGAGAGGATTGGTTCCTTCCATGGTCAGATGTAAGGGCTGAACCATTCTATCATGGTGAGAGGATTGGTTCCTTCCATGTCAGATGTGAGTGTTGAGCCATTCTGATGTGACTGTAGGATTGGTTCCTACATGATCAGATATAAGGGCTATTGCCATTCTATGAATGGAGGTACCTGGTCAGTTACCAAGAATACTCAGTCTAGGGTTGAGGGCCATTCTGATATGACTGTTGGATGTAGTCTCACATGATCAGATATAAGTGTAGGGCCATTCTGATGTGATTGAGGGATATGTTCCCACTTGATCAGATATAAGGGTTGTTGCCATTCTTTGAATGGAGGCACCTAGTCAGTCACCAGGAACCCTCAGTCTGGTACTGATAGCCTTTTTGATGATTCAAGGCCAGTTGTAAGTGCAGTGCCTTTCCACAGATGATAGTAGTTGTGTCTTATCATGTTGGTGGATGTGAGTGTTGTGCCTTTCCACAGATGATAGTAGTTGTGTCCTATCATGCTGGTGAATGTAAGTGTTGTGCCTTTCTAACGAGTCAAGGTCAGATGTAAGTGCAGTGCCTTTCCACAGATGATAGTATTTGTGTCCTATCATGCTGGCAGATGTGAGTGTTGTTCCTTTTCACAGATGATAGTAGTTGTGTCCTATCATGCTAGTGAATATGAGTGTTATGCCTTTCTGACATGGTGTTGGATGTGTTCCTCTCATGGTCAGATGTGAGTGCTGGCCATTCTAACTTAGGGTCAGATATAAGTGCTGAAGAATACCTACAAGGAGGCTAGGCCTACAACCAGCATGAAAAATGGATGGCTCTGTAGAACTTTCTATGATGAGAAGAATCATGAGATAGCACCTATGATGATGACCCAGTGATGATCTAGATCGAGTGATGATCTAGATCCAGTGATGATGTCCCTGTGATGATCCATATCGAGTGATGATCCAAATATAGCAGTGATGATCCAGATCTAGTGATGATGTCCCCGTGATGATCCAGATTGAGTGATGATCCAGATCCAAGATGAAGATGTCTTGAAGATGCAGATGATGAGATGATCCAGAGAAGAAGACCAGTGCTGAAAAATTGTGTCGAGAGAATACCTTCCTAGTTAAGAGGGATTGTTGATGTATATCTAACTTCATAATGTATTCACTTGTATATTTCATGTATTGTACCCCAATGTTTATTCCGGGAAGTATCTGTAATGTAATTGAGTCATGTCATGCCCTCGATGTTCCTATCGGGTGGTTCTATTCTGTAAACAAGTCATGTCAAGTCATTATGGGTAACCCTCATAATGTTCAAAGGTTAAAGTCCCCGCAGTTCCAGGGCCCTAGGGTTATTAGACTCTCCTAGAGAAGTCTGCCCTAGTGAGTTATTGTCAAGTCGGGAATTAGTATAAATAGAGAGTGAGCCTCTTTATTTATCACACACTCACTCACACTCAGTTGTAGCACATAGCTGAGAGAGAAGAAGTTGTTTGGGTTAGAAAGAAAGAGGCTACTACTGTCAGGAGATCATCTTACTGTTTTGGGGTTTTAATTTTGGTGTCGATTCTATCTCTGAGGAAGTTGCAGGGTTTTCTCCATTTATGGTTTCCTCGAGGAAAAACATTGTATTCATTGTCTCTTGTGTTTGATTGTTGTGCTTTTTATTCTCTTAGTTAAAGATCCTAATATAATGCTAGCTTGAATTATAAAATCTAACATTCTTAAAAAAAATTCCCACGCCCAGCACTCTAGCAAGCTCTCCCTTCAAGAGTTCAACCGGGGCAGCTCAGAATTAAAATTCAACAATTTTCTTCTTCAACACAAATTGGTAGACAACCAAGGAGCTCCTCCAGACAGGCACACTCACAGTAATTTATGGTTTCCTCACAACAGCCCTCAACTTGGATCTGATACCAAATTAGAGAAACCAAGGAAGAAACCAGCAGAGCACAAAGGCTCGCTCAGATACACACGAGGAGAAACACTCAACTCAATTGTATTCAGGAATAAGATTACAGATATAGAAAATTGATAAGCTAAACTAGATCCAATAAATGTGGATCAAATCCACCAACATTCGAGTTGTTTGAACAATAACCCTAGATATAGAAATCATACGAATATATTTCTGCATTATATCTAACACAACGTTCCTTTCAGTTAACGAAAGTGATCTACACGCAGCAAATGGAGATCAACAATGGCTTCACTATTCTCCCAACCGAGTACTCACCCAACACTCGGTTATGATACCAAATTAAAGAAACAGAGGCCTACTGCAAAGGCTCATATACAGACAAGAGAGGTACACACTAAACTCAATTAGATTACTGAAAAGTGCTTACATATACAGCCAAACGCCAAACGAGACTAGGTCCACAATCAAAAGATCATATCCTAAAAAGTAGAAACTAACAAACCACTAAATCTAAGTTTTAAAAACAACAATAAGTACATTTCTACATTATATCTAACAAAATTTGTAAAAGTTGCAAAACTATGGTGTCCCACAAACAAACAAAATTGTATGAAAATGTGTAAAAACCTATGAAAGTTGCAAAACTATGTTGACACACAAACAACATCAAGTACGAAAAATTATAAAACCCTATAAAAATTAGAAAATTGCAAAACTATGTGAAGATACCTATTTACCTGAAATATTAAAAAGCCCTATCAAAATAACAAAACGACACGATACTCGTACTAGCTTTCTATTAAATAGCCACTCCACTCACTGCGAACAATCGTCGCATTTCCATTTCTAATCGTCGCCTAAAAAGAAGCGTCGCGTCTTCCACTATCTGCAAATCTTCTACTCTTAATGTTACAAGTTTTACGACGAGTGATGTATATCCCGTCCGTTATTTAAGCAGTTTTTGTAACTGTGAGACTTCAAGCAGAACAATATTTGTTGTATCAATATTTATTTATTTGCATCATCATCCTCGGGAATTTGAAGGAAATAGAATTATTATTATAAGAGCCTTACCTACTTAGTAGTAGAGCGCTTTAAGGGTGGTTAAATGGAAAAATCTACGGACGATGATAAGCATGAGAATGCAGTGGCAACCACAGGGTCAAATGATAAAAACTCAGACTCTAAGAGTAATAGACGCCGGCTAAAGAGAAAGAGAAAAAGCTCGCCACTGCAAACAACTTCAAAGAATAGCAGAAGAGATTGTGATTCGTTGTTACCCGAGCTGCAAACGCCTTCAGAGAATAGCAGAGGAGATTGTGATTCGCTGTTGCCGGAGCTGCAAACGCCTCCAGAGAATAGCAGAGGAGATTGTGATTCGCTGTTGCCCGAGCTGCAAACGTCTCCAGAGAATAGCGGAGGAGATTGTGATTCGCTGTTGCGCGAGCTGCAAAAGCCTCCAGAGAATAGCAGAGGAGATTGTGTTTCGATGTTGCCCGAGCTGCAAGCGCCTCCAGAGAATAGCAGAGAAGAGAGTGATTCGCTGTTGGCCGAGCTCCAAACGCCTTCACAGAGGAGCACAGGAGATTGCGATTCGCTGTTGCCACCCTTGCATCCCTCGCAACAGGGTAAGTATACGCTCGTCATCGACATGGATGGAACCATTTTAACAGAATTCGAAAACTGCGCCGAATCTTTCACATACTTCGCCGTGGAGCAGATCCGTACCGGGAAGCGCACCTTCATTTCGAAGCGTCCAGGCCTTGAAAACTTTCTCCGGCATGCAGCCAAACAGTTCGAGATAGTCGTGTTCACAGAAAGCTATAAGCGAAGAGCAGATGTACTGTTAGACAAGCTGGAAAACCGCGGTTGCATCGCCCACCGGCTATACAGAGATTCATGCACAGAGGTCGATGGCAAACTGGCCAAGGATCTGAGTCGGCTCGGGAGGGACCTGAGCAAGGTCGTCATAGTGGACGATTGCCCTTTCTCTTACGTTCTTCAGCGCACTAATGCTATTCCAGTGAGATGGTATAACGGAGACCCCAGAGACAGGGAGCTCAAAAAGGTTTCCCAGATACTGAGAATTCTTGTTGCAAAGAAGAACGACGTCAACTTCACATTGAATCCCTCTAACCCTAACCCTAGGACAATGACTTACTTGTTGCCACCTAGCGTTGGTCCAGTACGCCACACGCTGGTTCTTGACATGGACAAAACCCTTTTAGCGGCGCTCTCCGTGAAGTTGCCCGAAAATAAAGGGTCCGATTATTTTGAGGTATTCGAGGATTATCCTGACGGTAAACGGAAACGCTTATACGTTTACAAGAGGCCCGGCTTGGATTTCTTTTTAAGAGAGATGGCGAAGCTTTTCGAGATCGTGGTGTTCACGATCAGCATTAAACCTAGAGCCGACTACTTTCTGGACCAGATCGACAGGGATCATAAGCTCATCAGCTTCAGGCTTTACCGAGAGGCATCGTACTCAGGAATCAAAGGCAAGTGGGTTAAGGACTTGTCTAGTCTTGGAAGGGATCTCAGGAGAGTAATTATCATTGACGACACTCCTATTGCTTACGAGTTTCAGCAGACCAACGCCATCCCCATTATACCTTTCGAAGGTCTCAAGTCCGACGCACACCTCAAACAGCTCATTCCCTTCTTACGCACACTCGCTCAAGAGGACGACGTTCGCCCATTACTCTACGATAAATTCGTCGACCTTGAGATTCGATGCATCAATAATGGCAAAAGAGAAAATGATCAGGTCATTTAGTATGACTTATTATTCGATGGTGGAAAGCAATACAATATGACTTATTATTCAATGGTGGAAAACAATACAATATTCAAAGGGTGAAAACTATCAATAAAATGTCACTTTTCTTTAATTTATGGTTGAATTAATAATCCATTATTCATACATATTTATCTTCATTTTTGAATATTTTTTATAGCTATAAAATGAATCTAGATAGTATACTTGTCATATTGAAGCTATTACACCCCAAATTCTAAACTAGCACACCCATATAGTGGCTTGATCAAGCCTATGGAGATCAAATGGTTGAGAGATAGTGATGGAATGAAAGAGACTTTGGAGTATCTTTTTTAATTTATCATTCCCATGAACTCTTGGTTATCCATTTATCAACCATGAATTATCAATGCATGGCTCCCACTTATCCATTCATTTATCTTTTCAATTTTGATAGTACACTTGTCTTATCCTAATGCAATCATGGAAAAGTATATAGCCACATCTAGCCACTTAGTTTTGTGGAGATGGTTGGCTATTAAGAAAATGCTAAACACTAAACTAATTATCATATTGTTATAATTATTCATTTATGGTATAACATGAACATTAAACTAATTAATATAGACATAAAACAAACTAATTAATAAAAAAACAAAACTTATGTGGAGAAAAAAAATGATATCAACTTAACTTAAACTTATTTAAATCTTAATCAAAATGCATTTAAGCATAACAAAATACGATGACCATGAAATGAATCTCATCTATACAAGAGTTGTTAAACTTCGGTTAATCTTGTTGATCTTCTCAAAAAAAATCCAAAATCTAAGATACTAGCACAACCATAGGTCAAGTGGCCAATAAACACTAATAGGGGTAGCTAATAGGGGTAGCTAGCCACTTTGTTTTGCAGAGATGGGTGATTGTTAAACAAATACTAAACATTAAACTAGTTATGAGATCCTTATAAATTTTCATTTAAGGTATAACATAAATATTAAACTAAGAAAAAAACATAAAACAAATATTATTTAATAAAAACAAAAAACAAAAAAACTAATAAGTATAAAACTTTAGTGAATGGTAGATTTATAAATAATTAAATAGTGAATTCTTAACTGAATCTTATTTAAATCTTAATTAAGATGCATTTAAGCATAACGAGATACGTCCACCATGAAATGAATCTTTACTGTACACTTGTTACACTCGAGTTAGTCTTATTGATCCACTCAAGGAGGTCCAAAATATTGTTAAAAAATGTAATCTCATTGGTCAAATGCAACATCAATTAATGAGCCACTTAAGTATTTGATTTGGTCACCTTATCTTGATTAGTGACCCATAGTATTTTTTGGCCCATGGTATTGTTGTGACGTAAACTTATAAATACTTAGTCTAATAATGAGAAGGTAATCAATATGCCCATTGTGTGTTCCACCATCTTCTTCTTCTTATCTTTGATATTTAACATGGTATGAGAGCGTATGGCATGGGCCATTGCTTTTGTCTTGGGTAAGCCTTTTCACATAGTGGAAAGCACACACACACACAGAGGTTGTGATCGAAGACGGAACACATTGAGGAATCGAGTGTATTTTTTATTTTTCTTCTCTCTTAGAGCGCTGACACACCCTTCCTGAAGGAAAAACGTGTCATTGACCCACTGACACACCCTTCGTAAAGGAAAAGTGCGACGTTGATGCACCTTATCTAAAGAAAAATCAAGCTAGTGACACACCTTGCATGAAGGAAAAGAGTGCCACTGACACCACTGACACATCTTGTCCAAAGGAAAAGTGTGTTTGTGATGCACCTTTCTTAAGGAAAAGAGCGTGAGTGACACACCTTGTCCAAAGGAAAAGTGCGGCGGCCACACTTCACTAGACCTGTATTGATTGGTACCAAGTATCAGTTTTGGTCTATTAAGATGAAGACGTTTCTCCAGCTTAAAAAATGTTGGGATATGGCTGAAACTGGGTTCAAAGAACTTGATACAAATGTTATGGCCACAATGAGTAATGCCCAAAAAAATTTCGTAGAAGCTCACTGAGATCGAGATCTCACAGCTAAATGGTTGAACCGAAGCTGCATTAAGGAGTCCATTTTTCCATGGATATCAGGAGCCACCCACACACATCAAGCTTGGAATATTCTTGCATCCTTCTACAAGGGAACAAATCGAGTAAAAATGGTAAGATTACTCAAACCCTTTGACTTCAGTTTGAAAGTTTGAAAATGAAGGAAACATAAATTGTAAATTAGTTTATGACTAGGGTTTTGGGAATTGTAACCCAATTTCAAACCTATGGAGAACCTCTATAACATAAGGTAGTTGTTCAGAAGATTCTATGGTGTCTCACCAAGAAATTTTCTATGGTAGTGACTGCCATAGAAGAAGCAAAAGATATGTCTCAATTTACCCTAAAAGAATTGACTGGTCCCTTCTATCTCATGAAACTCGACTCAATCAAGAAGAAAAACCACTGACCAATGCTTTTAGCATCCAAGATTCCCTCAGTAGATGTCAAGGAGGAGGAGGAAGAGGTAGAGGAATAATAGGCCAAGGGCCTCGTCATACATAGGACATAACCAGTCATGAACATTCACATCACTCAAATCACTCTCACAAATCTCAAGGCTAGAGGGGAAGAGGAAAGTTATGGACCAATAAGTCCAATATTCAGTGTAACTACTGCAAGAAGTATGACCACTATGAATTAGAATGCAAAAAGAAGAACAAAGACCAGAGCAGTCGTAGAGCCAATGTCTCTAAAGAAGAAGAAGGCTCGTCAGAGGTTATGTTCCTCTCCTATTAAGCAACTAAAGAACATTGCAACTCATATTTATGGCTACTAGATAATGGTTGCAACAATCACATGACAAGTAACAAGTCACTTTTCTCTTGTTTGTATTCCTCTATTGTCACCTAGGAGATGACTTTTTTGTTCCAACAAAAGGAAAAGGTATTGTTCCTGTATTTACAAAGAAAAATGAAAAGAAGTTTATTCATGAGGTTTTCTATGTACCACATCTGACTATCAATCTGATTAGTATAGGTCAATTACTTCAGAACAACTATGATCTAGCATTTAATGATACATGTTGTTCCATTTATGATAAACCCCCTAGTAGGAGGCTCATACCTAAAGTTGAAATGCCTAAGAATATAATATTTCCTCTCAGTCTCAGAAGTGCCAAACTTCCACAATCTGTAGTCCATACTGTTTATAGTCTAGATGAAACCTGTTTATGGCACTATAGATTCGGTCATCTTCCCCTCGAGAGTCTCAATCTCCTGCACAAACATTCCATTATTAAGGGGTTACCAGTTATACATGAACAATCCAGCTCCTATGAGGATTGCATCATTGGGAAACATCAAAGTGACAACTTCCCCACATCCACATATTGAGCTAAAGAACATCTTGAGATAGTTCATACAGACCTGTGTGGACCCATGCAAACCCAATCCATATGAGCTAGCTTTAATTTTTTGACATTTATTAATGATTTTAGCAAGAAAATATGGGTTTATTTCCTCAATAACAAATTAGAGACGTCCAATTTCAAAGAATTTAAGGCCCTGAATAAGAAGTAGTCTGGAAATTTCATTAAAGTGCTCAGGTTAGATGGTGGAGGTGAATATGATTCACATGATTTTATAGATTTATGCAAACAACATTGCATCTAGAGACAGTTCATCACTAGATACACTGTAGAGCAGAATGGTGTTGTGGAACGAAAGAATCAGATGATCGTGAACATGGCTCGTAGCATACTATCACATAAGAAGCTATCAGATGAGTATTGGGTTGAAGTTGGTGCATGATCAATTTACTTACTTGACTGATCACACACGGTGAGTGTCCAGGAGAATATTCCTGAAGAATCTTGGAGTGGCACTAAGACTAGTGTTGCACATCTCAGAGTTTTTGGTTCTGTTGCATTTTCTCATGTACCTGATGAATTAGAAGAAAGCTAGATAAGAAGAGAGAGTGATGCATTTTCACTGGTTACAGTGAACAACACAAGGCTTACAAGTTGTATAATCATGTCACCAAAAATATCATGGTGAGTAGAGATGTGAAGTTCCTTGAAGACAATGGTTGGAGTGATCCTTCAGAAATACAACAAAAATAAAGTTCATATCTATCAGATCTACCTATCATACTTCCAATATTGGAAGTATAGAAGCAAGAAGAAACACCAACAAACAGTCCATCTCAGAACTAGAAAACCGAAATTTTGAGAGAGTTATATGACCAGACTTCTGTTATTGATGAGCAACTTCAGTATGCTCTGTTTTCCTATCAACCCACATCTTTTGATGAAGCAGTAAAGGATGCATAGTGGGTACAAGAAACGAATGAAGAGGTTGATGCTATTGAGAAAAAACGATCTTGGTATCTTGTTGATATCCCTATAGAAAAAACTAGTATTGGAGTCAAATGAGTCTGTAAGACCAAACTGAATGAAAAAGGAGAGATTGAAAAACGCAAGGAAAGGTTGGTTTCCAAAGGATATGCACATCAATATGGTGTATATTATGATGAAACCTTTGCTCCTGTAGCAAGCATGGATACCATTAGAGCTACACTTTCCATTGCAGGAAAAAATCAGTGGTCTTTTTATCAAATGGACGTGAAGTATTCCTTTTCTCAATGGTATTCTTGAAGAATAAGTTTATGTAGACCAACCACCTGGATATACTGTGAAAGGTCATGAACACAAAGTTTTTAAGTTGAAAAAATCCTTGTATTGTCTAAAAAAATCTCCACAAGATTGTTACATTAGGATTGACTCGTTTCTAATCAACAATGGGTTCAATTGAAGCCTCAATGAGCCGACTCTGTATGTAAAAACATATAAACAAGGTAACATGTCGATTGTATGTATTTATGTTGATGGCATTATTTACACTGGTAATTTAATGCTTGAAGAATTAGGGACAATCATGAAAAAGGAATTTGAAGTGACTTGTCTAGGTTTAATGAAGTATTTCCTTGGTCTCGAAGTTACTCAAAATGATCAAGGTATTTTCATTTGTCAGCATAAGTATGATACTGATATTATATAGAGATTCAGAATGGATAAATGTAAATCAACAAAAAACCCCATTGCTCTAGGCACCAAGTTAAAAAAAATGATGATGGACCAACAATAGATTCTACACTCTATAAAAGATTAATAGGCGGTTTAATGTATTTGACTGCAACTAGACCTGATTTGATGTATGGTGTCAGTCTTATTTCCATATTTATGGATTCTCCCAAAGCCTCTCACTGGAAAGTTGGAAAAATAATTCCGAGATATGTTGCAAGAACATTTGGATATGGCCTTTGGTACACTCGTTCACTAGACAATACTCTCACAGGGTACACTAACAATGATTTTGCAGGAAGTATTGATGATAGGAAAAACACATCTGGTTATGCTTTTCATTTGGGTACACATATGATCTCTTGGGAATCTCAGAAACAACCCTTTTTCAGCATGTCTTCTGCAGATCTATAGAATGTAGCAGCCACCATAGCAACTTGCCATGCAGTTTGGCTAAGAATACTTTTAAAGGACATGGGACACACTTAAAAGGATCTAACTTCTATTTTATCGGATAATAGCTCTGCAATACAGTTGTCCAAACATAATGTATTTCATAAAAAAAGAAACACGTTGACACTCGCTATCATTTCATTCATGAGTTAGTCAATGATGGACAAAATTCTTTACAGTTTTGTGGCTCTAAGGAGAATTTGGATGATATGTTCACCAAACCATTGGGAACAATTGCATTTGAATATCAGAGACAACACTTAGGCATTGACAATGTTGAATATATTCTACCAGTTGAGATTAAGGGGGTGTGTTAAGAATTGTAATCTCACCGGTCAATTGCAACATTAATTAGTCAGTTAGTTAAGTAGTTGATTTGGTCATGGTATTGTCCCATGGTATTGTTGTGATGTAATCCTATAAATACTTGAGTCTAATAATGAGAAGGAAATCAATATTCTCATTGTGTGTTTCACCATCTTCTCCTTCTTGTCTTTGATATTTAACAAATATGAGATATTATCTAAACACATATCGATGTAAATATCTAACTGTCTATCAACATTTACTTTACTAATATATAATAAAAATTACTATTTAAATTAGTGAGAGATGTGCATTCTACAGCCCACTAAGTGAGAAATGTGTAACTCCTTCCGTGCTCAAATTTAAATTATTTAGAACTACATATATATAAAACTACAGAAATAGATTTACACCTCGAAAGATTGGATCCCTCTCGGTGCTTGATAGATCCTCTTTTAGATAGATATATGCTAGTTTTTATAAGCAAAGATATAAGCATCCATATAGATATCAAATTAGTTATTCAAATGTTGCATGTCGGATGAAAGGAAATAATTTGGTAAAAATAATAGAAATTCCCATGCCAGATTGTGTTGTTCTTCATTTTAGGAACCGACAAAATAATAGAAATTACTTTCATCTAAAGCTAAAAAATTGTGGGATTTTTTTCTCCTTTGTTGTATTTTAATTGAGAAAAAGATCTTATTAGGAATTTGTTACCACGTGATGCCTATAACCGACAAAATAATAGAAATTACTTTCGTCTAAAGCTAATAAATTGTGGGAGTTTTTTTTTCCTTTGTTGTCTTTTAATTGTGAAAAAGATCTTATTATGAATTTGTTATGACGCTATGCCTATAATCTCTTTTATTGAAATCCCTTGGATCGTGTTTGTTAGAATCCAACGTGCCTTTAAAAATTTCAAAATTCAAATTGCCTATTAGATTAAGGCATGGCAGTTGAATGTTGAGAGAGGCAACAGATAAAAAAATTTCATGTTTATATTGAATTTTTATTTTTTTCATTTTATGATAAATAATTTAGTATTTTTAAAAATTTATTAATTAATTTCAACAAAATTTAATTAAGTAAAATAAAATAAATATAATCATTAAAATAATTAAATGTAGAACCTAATTATTAAATTCATCTTCCAAATTTTGATGATATAAGTAAGATTAAAATAAAAAAATTAATTATTGTAAATATATATTTTCATTTTTTATTAAATTTCTTAAATATTAATTTGAAAAACACTTAGTAATGAAGTAGTGAAGANTATATATATATATATATATATTAATTTTTTTAAAACTATGAAAATAGGAAGATAAATTGAGAATGATGAGTTTAACAATTTACTCAATTCTTAATAATTATTACTTATATTATTATAATCTTCATAATTGTATTTACGTTTTCAACTTAACCAATTTTTTTTAATGCTGAAGAAACTCAAGTTTTGTGTCATCACCTCTCGAGGTGCAAACTTCTTTTGAAGTATTGCACACAAGGATATATTCCAGGAAAGGTTTGTACCTCCATAGATTTGATCCCCTTGCAGAAATACATTTCACCCTTATCTTTATTAGAGTGGATAAGGGTTGATGTAAAGAAAAAGAAAGGTATCTCCATTTGTTGGAAAGCGGTTCTTTGGTCATTTGATCTTATTGGATAGTCACTTGTGTGGAGAATAGGGACTGGTACTAAGGTATGTATTGGCATTGACCCTTGGCTTGGGTGCAAATGGAGGCATGGTTTACCTGTTTCCATGATTGATAAACTCCATTCAGTTGGTTTTTATGTTTTAAAGGACATTGCCTGTACCGGTACAACATTACTACAGGATTAGTGTTGGCTTAATGTTGATTTTTTTGGTTTTGATGACCAGGAAAACACTATTTGGAATTCTTATGTCACTTTGCTGACAGCCATTCATGCTAAAATCACAACTGAGGATGACAAGCTGATTTGGAGTCTTTCAAAAACTGGTAAGTATATGCCCAAAGCTGGTTATTTTCATCTTATTCTTGACAAAAATAAGATGGAAAGTTCCTGGTGGTGGGAGTGGTTATGGAAACTTACATGTCCACTAAAATAAAAAATTTATTGCTGGTTTTTATTTTCAGGGAAAGCACTTACATGGGATATACTTTGTAGGAAAGGTAGAGAAGGTCCGGGTAGGTGCTATTTATGCAAAATGGACGCTGAAACTAATTCACAAATTGGTTTTGAATGCACTTTCACGAGGAGAGTTTGGTCAGAAATTGAGATTAAGTTAAGATATAGTAACTTATGGAGTGGGATATCAGTTTTAGACTGTGTACAGAATTGGGTTATGCATGTTGAGCCCAGGTATAGATCTTTACCTGTTCTTGTTTCTTGGTTCATTTGGAAGGCCCGGAATCAATGTTGTTTTGAAGATATTCAGCCTAAAACTTATTTGGTTACCTCTTTAGTTTTGGGTTTACTGAGTGTTTATCCTTTGGATAACACACCATTGAAAGTAAGAATGATTGTCAATGAACAAATTGATAAAGAATCACCTTGGGGATATTTTGATGGTTTGGCAGCAGGAGTACCTCAGATTTGTGGGGGAGGTGGAATTTTGTATATATCCGAGGATGACTCATTTTCTTTTTTTGCTGGTTTGGGGATGGGCACCAACAATTATGCTGAGCTTTTAGCCTTAAAATTGCCAATTACTTTGGCTTTAAAGCAGGGGGTTCAAACTGTGCAGATTTTTGGTGATTCACAATTGGTGATCAATTGGGTTTCAGTTAAGTTCAGAATTAATAATATTCTACTTACTCAGATCCTTCAGGAGGTGATTAGAATATCTAATTTACTGGTTAAAGTTGAATTTAAGCATATTTACTGTGAAAGGGATTCTAAAGCTGATGCTTTAGCTTCTACAGAAGCTAATGTGTTGGAAGGTCATTGGAAAATCCTGGAGTATAGAGGACCTGATACATATGAGACTTTTCAGATTTTTTAGACATGTTTGGATGGGGGTTGGGGGGAGGGCGGGGGGGGAGGGGGTGCGCTGAACTTGTGCCTTTGGAGGCTTGTGACTTTTTTATTTTTATTTTTGTTCGAATGATCAAGTTTTTTGACATATGACAATGATACTTTTTTCAGTTTCTTGATATTGTCTGGTGACAGTTTATTGACTGATTTACAGTCACTTGTTTTTCTTGGTAACGACTATATGTGACTGGGATATATGGACATATACTTATGACAGTTATGGATGCTTACTTATGACAGTTTTATGCTGATAAAGAATGGGAGATATGGACAGATACTTATGGATGCTTACTTATGACATTTTTTTGCTGATAAAGACTGGGAGATTTGGACAGAATGTGACTTTTGGAAAAAATTTAATGGATGAAAGCCTTATGTTTGATAAAGACTGATTTAGATGATATATAAATCATACATAGTTTTTTATAGAGGCTGTAATATGTTGATATACATATGGATTATACTACAATCTGGTTAAATGGTATACCTATCATTGACTATAGTTGTAATGTTGTTGTTTTTTCTAATATGGATATAATTTGATTTTCAAAATCAATTATAATCTAATGTAATTAAGCGTTGTTTGTGCTAAAGTATTGAGATAATGGACATTGATTTGTAAAAGATAGTGGTTCATTTGATGAATGTAATTTTTGAAATAAAGTTACAATTTTTTTCTGTGGAAAAAAAAAAAAAATTTGATCCCTCTCGGTGCTTAATAAAGCGTGAGATTTGAATCTAAACTAGTTTATATAAACAAAGATGTAAGCACCCATATAAGTATCAAATTAGTTATTCAAATGTTGCATGCTCGATGAAAGGAAATAATAAATAATATGGTAAAAATTCCTTTAGCCATGCTTTGTTATCCTATAATATATATATGGTTACATTGAATGTATATATGTAAGTGATACCTTGGTGGGGTATGGTAAAGGTAGGCACGTAAGTGATTCTAATTCTAAGATTGTCTAAAAGAGGTAAGTGACTCTAATTTTGTGGATCAAGGGCATTATTTTTCCTTTACAAATACTAAGTATTAAGTATTTCAATCGTTCTAAAAATTTGATTATGTCACTGTATCTTAATGGTTCAAAAAGTTGATTAAGTGTTATTACATTTAAGAGAGAGAAAATAACTATATATTCAAGGTAAAAGGACACATAATGCACATTGTAGAGAGATCGAAAATAACATGTTTAAGATATTTAAGCTTGTGAAGAAATCAATAAAAAAATATTAAGTGTGAGTGTAAAGTGAGATTAAATTAATTTCATCATAATTTACTAAAAGGTTAATTGGAGTCAAATAAACTAAAAGTAGTTATCAAAGATTTATGTAGAAAATTTGGATGAAAAATGAACTTCTTAATGAAAATGCTAAGAAAATGCCATGTAGGAGATTTTTTTATACTATTTCACCTTTATCTAAGGTGGCTTTGGTTATTTCACTTTTATCAAATCTACCTTAAATATGTATTTTATATTAAAATCAATTTATGATCACCTAGGAGTGAGTTTGATGTAATGTTCGTTATTTGACCCAACTTTTCATGGTCTATAGTATCATTATATTATATTAATTATAATATAATATTATTATATATTAGATTTAATATTATTTACTATTATAAAGTTATTAGTTTTTAATATATTAGTTAAAAGTTATTAGAACCAACTTTTAAGGGTTATTATAAAATATTAATTATAATATACTTTTATTATATATTAGTTATACTATTAATTATTATGTGTATATTAGTTAAAATTGATTGAGCCCAACTTTTGACCAAATATTAATTATAATTATATATTAGTTATAATATTAATTACTATTACTATATATTATATATTGGTCATGTATTACCTAAAACATGGATGTGTATTGGACCGAGTAATATTATTATATATTAGTTATGATATTTATTATTTTTATTATATATGGATCACATATGGTTTAAAAATTAATTTCATTTTCAATATCTAAGATAATTTCATAAGCTTAAATGGGTAGACAAATTATATCATTAAAAAATTTCATATATCCCCAAATTATATAATAAAATAATGTTTAAGACCTGCAAGGTATTTGAATTTTAAATCAATTTAATTGGCTAATACATGATGACATGAAATTTGAATTAGGGTTGAAAGGCCCATTTTAAGTTGAAATTTCCTCTAATGAGTCTATTAACCAACTAAATGTGGTCTCCATTAGGTTGAATGGTGTTTAGGTTGAGGCTAAAAACTTAGGATTTGAACATACCTAAGGTTATCCGAGTGGAGTTAGTTATAATTTTATCATTAATTTATGACTAAATATTTTTTTTTTTGTTGCATTGAGTTTTCTTTCCATATTTTGAGCTATACTCACTTCTCCTTTAGTATGTGTGTTTCACGAAAATTATTCAATCTATGTGGACACAGACTATTTCCCTTGTCTAAATGGTAAAGATATAGAACAAGCACACACAACAAATATGCAATATTCCCCTAGTACATCAAATCACTTGAATATTGATCTTTCATACCTCATATAAAGGTTGGAATTGTCTCTCGATTGTTCGCTACGATCCAACTTGTGTAGAAGATGACACCTGCAAGTAGACACACAAGAACAAGAAACAAAGTGAAAGAAACAAGATGACATGATGATCCTATGTTAATGAGCAAGGAGAAAAACAATAGATAACAGAACACAATACATGCAATCATCTATGGGAAAGAGAGAACATATTTGCATTAAATCAAAAGGGAAAGAATTACAACTAAGCCTTGATGTTGAGAATACTTCCCAATGAACACCTTGCCTCTAAGCCTCACCTAGCTTCAATGCATCAAATATTCTAACACTATTTGGATAGCATTTGGGGTGCTCTCACTCCTTTCTTCCTCCTTCAACCATGATGGGTGAAGGTATATTTAAAGGACAAAGAGGATAGAGTAGGTTGAATATTTTAGGGAGAAGGTTAAGGGATCATCCCAAAGATGGAGGAATTCAAGTTCCACCGGTGCATATTCGTTCGGATGAGGTTCCATGAGGGTTTCTTCTAGAAAATTCTTGAGATCTTCTCTTTTTGCATTTTTGTGAAGCGAACCACACTTCGTAGGAAGGCAAGGAGCGTTGTTAAGGGGGTAACACCTATTTCATGAAGTGAAAAAGGGGCATCACTACACATTTCTAGTGTTCAAGGTGAGTTGCTAAATTGGTAATGTTTCTTTTCAATTGTCAAGGTGTGATGGTGGCTCAAAATATGAAAAACACAAGGGTAAAATCTTCCTTCATTCATTTTTCCAGTTCACACTCTAAGGGATTGGAGCAAACACTAAGGTACCTATCTCAAGAACATGATGATGAAGAGATTTAGGTGTAACAGAATGACCCCCAAAGTAGGAGGCTAGAGGGAAACTATAGGAAAAATACTTTGATAGAAAAGGTTATGACTTTGAGGAAAAGTTCCAACAGTCGAAACTTGTCAACAATCAAGATAATTCTGCAGTACTTTACACTTTGATACATGTCCTAAATGACTCACAAGATGGTTGTCGACCAATACAATGAAAATCCATGTGAGATACAAAAAGTCATGGCTGCTGAAATACAACATAGATCCATGCGAAAGAGACCCAAATTTGAACATAGATACCAGATATTGTTACACCTAAATCTCATCACCATCATGTTATGAGATAGGTATTTCCTTGTCTGCTCCAATACCTCAAAGTTTTCCCTAGAGAAATGAAAGGAAGAAATTATCCCCTTGCAAATTTTCCTTGTTTTGATCCAGTAACGCTCCTTCTCCATTGATGAAAAATGTTACCTAAGTCAACAATGCTCCTTTTACACAACAAAAGAGTAGTGTCACCACTCTTTCCCTTCATTGAAAGGGATTTACCCCCTTAACACCGCCTATTTGCTTCATTAAAGGTGCAGTGATGGAGTTTTAAAGGAAAAAGGAATCTTCGAGAGGCTTCTCGAAGCTTACCTCCATGGAGCCTCATCCCCATGGTTTAGTACCACCTAGAGCTCAAGATCCTCCCTTTTAGGATCTTCTCTCCACCCCCCCAAAGACCCTCAGCTCAGGGGGGTGGACCACCCCCCCAGACCCACCTATGCTCGTGTGTGAATTAAGAATTGTGATTGATGTTGGTCTTTAAAGCTTCAAAGTTGGATTTGAATAGAACTTGGTTTTGTTAGATCTCTGATTTCTATCCTCTTTAATAGAACAAGAAAAGATTCATTTCAGTTTTTCTTCATTTGTTGTGCATGATTTTTGTGTGTTTTTTCCTTTTTTCAAAAATTGTGAGAAAATCCATACGAAAATTATTGTAGAATTTTGTGATTAGTTTATCCTCACTTTAGTTGAAAAATATGAACACTTTTGTATAAAATTAGTAACAATATGTTCTTGTTTTTCATTAGAGATCTCACTTCTTTTCCATCCAAAAAGAGGATTTTGTTTGTTTCAGTTAGGAATGGACCATATAAGCCAGTTTCTTTTATTTTTTTATGTGGTTTATTCTATGTTTCAAAGGAATTGAATCTCTCTCTCCCTTCCTTAAGTAGGGCATATACGAAAAGTGAAAGTGAAATTTTGCACAATCATACTGCATGGTTTTAATTTTTATGTCCTCACCTCATGCATTCACTTAACTTCTCAAGATAAAATCAAGCACTAGATTAGGTTTAAAATTTTTAGCAAGGTGTGATAGGTTAGAGACATATTTTGTCATCTTTAAGCATAGGAGATGTCGTTTTTTTCCTGCATTGCATCTCGGAGATCGTGTGGTTCTTCCACGTACTTTTGGTATATCGAACAACCTTTCACATACCCTTGAGTTATACCAAAAGGTACTTCACGTACTCAGTTGTATATCGAAAGGCCCATTTTGAACGGTTGTGCATTAGACAACACTACTGCGGAGTGGAGCTCCCACGTACCTTGCTTATATCAAGAGAAACCTTTAGGAATCCTATGACCAACTGAGAAATTCCCTTTGGCCATCCTATCATCGCAATACACCAAGAAAAACACTTGGGGATATTACTACACACGTACTGTTTAAGTAGTCGGGTATTCGGGCAAGGTAGGGTCCCAATCCTCCTTGTCGCGCTTTATTGTTGGACCCTGTGGTATATAGTGAGTTGTGGTGATTTGACAATCCCGTAAGGTTCCAGACCTTTAATCCACTCCTCTCACATATTTTGCTTGTTTCTTTAGTTTGAGTAGCTCTTGTTGTCTGTACAGTTAGGATTTTTTAGAAGAGAGATAAAGTTTTATTACATAGTTATGGCTTTTCTTTCTAGGACCACCAACCAAGAGACTCCTTCACCAAACATTTATTTTGTTCTCCCTCCATATGGGGATGTTGGTCCTCCTCTCATGGCTACATTAAGCCTTCCTGTATTGACTATCGGATTACCTATTTGGTTATTCTCCAGTCCAGTTATCCCATGTACACCAATTGCTTCAGATCATATTCCTTCATCGCAGGAGCATCAACATCATGTTGATCCCTCATCTTCTTTGCCACATGAGTCTTCTCCTCTTTCTCCCTCTTCTCTTGTTGAAAGTTGTAGTACTATTAGTCAGGTGAATAAGAAGAAGAAGAAAAGGAGGATTACGAAGAATAAAAACAAACAAAAAACCAAGTCTCAACCAATTACTCCTCCCAGTGTGGAAAGTGTTGATCTACACACCCAAAAACTGCGTAAGCCAAAATTCCCTTGCAGGATTTGCAAGGGTGATCACCTTCTGAAATATTGTCATAGTCTGGCCCTAGTTTTAGAAGAATGGTATAAGGTTTCCAGACAACCAATGTCATCAACCTCTGGTCATCATACTGATGACCCCCCTCAACCAATGACTTAGTGGTTAAGAGTTGGAAGGGTAAAGTCAAAAATTCGTGCTTGCTCTGTAAGGATATTCACTTTACTTAGCTTTGTCCTCTCATGGATGAAGCTTCTAAGTTGTTGGAAGATATTACTTTTCATTAGCAATGGCTTCCAATCAGTTATCGTAAGTTGCCCATTGACATCCCACTGGTTGACCAAGTGGTTGATTTGTTTTCATCCGTGGTCAATCCCACTCTTCCTACCAAGAGTGAATTCCAAGTGGTCAATTCATATTCATATATGGTTGATCCCATTCTCCCTTTGAAGAGTGAAGTTAACGTGGTTGAGTCGACATCATCTCCACCCAATCCCACTCTTTTATCCGAGAGTGTTAAGACTAAAGTAGTCGCTTTGACCAAATCTTCGTCTTGTTATTCTCTTCCAGTAGAGAATGAACTAAAACCTACTGAAGTTTTTATGCTTCATTCTGATTGTTCTCGACAAGAGGAAATTTTGTCTCTTTCGACAGAACCCTCTCCAAGTACTGTGGTTATTTACTTTTACTGGAGTAACCTAATAGAGTCTCGTCTTCATTCGAACATTACTTTCCATATAGTTGTGAATGTTACCACTAGGAGGAAGCTTCAAATAATTGTTGATGAAGGGGATTCTGTTAGTATTCTATCCTTAACTTCTTGGACAGGTTTAGGTTCTCCTTAGCTTGTGTCAGCCATCGATCAGATACTGGATTTTAATCGTAGGCCTACTGCACCTTTAGGGATCCTTCCTCATTTTCCTATCACATTAGGAGGGAAAACTATATGTATCGATGTTATGGTGGTCCAAGGTACTTTAGATTTCAATCTTCTCCTTCGACATGATTATGTGTATGCCATGAAGGCTGTAGTGTCCACACTCTTTAAAGTAATTCATTTTCCCCATGATGGGAAGATTGTGACCATTTATCATCTTTCCTTTGTTACACCTGACCATCAAATTACTCCTAGTCATCAGATTGCCTTGAATGTGCCACATGTTCTTGTGGTTCCTTCCCCTTCTTCTAGTTAGCTTCTTCCCATCATAGGTAAAATGGGGGGCATGGTTCCAGCCTATGGACATCATACTGGAGTTAAGTTTCTTTCTTCTTCTGCAAGGGGGAAATATACCAACCTATGGATATGATGTTGGGTAAGTGCAGGTTTACAAGCATAGTTCCCATTCTGTGTCAAGCTCGTTAAATAATGAAATATATGCATGTGAGCATAGTTCATATTCTGTGTCAAGCTCGTTAAAAAATGAAATGGGTTCCCTCAAGCATAGTTTAGCTTTTAGTTTCAACCTTGCATAAAACTGAAGCCATTACCTGAGCAAAGTTCCCTTTCTGTGTCAAGCTCATTAAAAAATAAAACAGATGTCTGCAAGAAAAACTATTTTCTGTTTCAAGTTTGTGTAAAAATGAAACAGGTCCATAGCAAGCATAGTTATTTTCTGTTTCAATCTTGTGTAAAAATGAAACAAGTCACCTTGAGAAATGTTTATTTTTTAGTTTCAAGCTCGTTAAAAAATAAAATTGACTTTGAGCAAAGTTCTTTTTTCATGTCAATCTCTTAAAAAAATGAAACAAATTCTTCCATTGTGTCAAGCCTTGAACCTTCATTTCATCTGCATGTATAACTTGATCCTCTTTCTTCATCTATTTATGTTGAACCTTATCCTAGTAGTAACCGTGAATTTAGTTGGATGAAGAATAGAGTAGGAAGACGAAACGAAGCCAACCTCTTTACATTATGTTGGAGCTTTTCTACTTGACAGTCATAATGGGGGCAAGTACCAACCACTAGGCATCATGTTGGGAAAACACCCATCAATGGGAGTCATTTTGAGCATACTTTATTTTAATTTCGGGCTCATTAAAACATGAAACGACCCTTTGAGCATTCTTTCAACTGATATTCAAGCTCGTTAAAAATAGTAAGATGGTGTTGAGCTTACTTTTCATTTTTTGTACTCTGGTTAAAACAAGAAAACTGGTTTGAGCTCACTTTATCGCTTTTTCCTGCTCTGGATTGAAACATGAAAAAGGTTTTGAATGCCTTTTATACCTTGGATGTGCTCGTTAAAATCTTAGTGAAGAGGTATTGAGTGTATTTTTACCATTTTTCATACTCGTTAAAATTAGATTATGAAAAAGAACCCTAATAGAGTCCTCTTTAAGCTCTTTTCAGACTCTTGAAATGTGAAAAGATTGCTGAGTGAACTTGTCTTCTTCATGCTCGTAAAAGTACCCGAAGAGTCGTCTTCCTAGTGACAGTTTACCCCTTTTTTCAGACCGTGGACGCTACTTACAAAAAATATATACTCCATCCAATCATGACTGGAAGAGTTCTCCTAGGCATTATTTAATATTTTTTTGGGCCTCGGGGACTAAATTTAAGAAAAATTCCATTCTGGAGTATTCTTAGTCATTTCAGACTCTCTAAACATGAAATGACAAATGAGTTTTCTTTCGTGGGACTCATAAAATCAAACGATGAAGGACCCTCCTTTGGGAATGAACCCCTCCATTCTCAGGTTCATAAAACATATGAGAATGGACTCATTGCTTGATGAGCTATAACGAGTGTTTGTTACCCTCTTTGGACTCATAAAAATGAAAAGAGGCACTCACCAATCATGATGGGGAAATTCAAGAAAAGGGAAAATATTTTTCAATAATGGCAGTTGTTAGTAACCTTTGAACATGAAACTTGTTTACATTTCATTTAGTAAATTGGGTATTCAACTTGTTTCTGAGTCGATCCAATTTTATGAGTCATGTCACTCCTTTGAGTCTTTCAAAGAATGCATTTTCCATTGTCACATTGTGTTCCACCTCATCAAGTTAATGCTGCCAAGTCTTTGGTTGTGCCACCTTATGTTCAAAAGGGAGATTATCTTGAGAGTTTACACCTACAGTCAAAAAAACTTTTTGTGTCATTTAATTTTGAGTTAGTCCTATGGTTACATCATACTCAAAATTCCAGAACTTTGTTCCAAGTTTCGTTTCGTCGATGTGGGATTCATCATGGCCCTCCTTCAACGAGACTATTCGTGTCGAATTCAGCTCATCATCCAGGAATTATTCTTAGAAACAAATTAGTACCTTGAGGTTTGTATACATCAATGACAAATTCTCTCGATTTTGACATAGGTTCACATCATTGACCTTTAATCAAAATATTCAACTGAGTGTTTGACATCAAATCATCTATTCACACTTAGGAAATTGTACTAGGGTAACTTGAGAATCATTGACATCAATGGTGATCTCCCCCGCACGTGTTAATGGTTCTCATCATTGACCAGTAATCAAGTGGTTTCTATCATGTTCGACATCAAAAAATTGTAATCACATGGATAGAATCATACTTAGTGGAAGACAAGATGAAGACCCTGGGTATTTGTTAAGTACTCATTAGTTTCCATAAGTTGCGATGGATTTTTTGTATGAGTCCTAGCATGGATCCACAATTGAATGTTCGTAGCTATGCTCAGATTTGCGTCAGTAGACATAGATCTACATTGTATGTCTGGTAGCTATGTCCAATTTTGAGTCTTCTTCGCATGGATATACGTTGTATTTTAGTAGCCATGACTTTTCATATATCACATGGATCTATGTTGTATTGGTCGGCAGCCATGTTGTGATTCATTTGGGACATGTATCAAAATGTGTTGTAAAACTTTTGTGATGCTTGAGAAGTTCCGACCATTGGACCTTTTCCTCGAGACTACACCTTCTTATATCAGAGTATTATGCCTATCGTTTCCCTCTATCCATCATAATTTGGGGGGAATTTTGTTACACCTAAATCTCGTCACCATCATGTTATGAGATAGGTATTCCCTTGTATGCTCCAATCCCTCAAAGTTTTCCCTAGAGAAATGACAAGAAGAAATAGACCCCTTACAATTTTTCCTTGTTTTGACCCAGTAACGCTCCTTCTCCATTGATGAAAAGAGTTACCTAAGTCAATAATTCTCCTTTTACATAGAAAAAGTGTGGTTACACCACTCTTTTCCTTCATTGAAAGGGCATTATCCCCTTAACACCACCTATTTGCTTCATTAAAGGTGCGGTGCTTGAATTTTAAAGGAAAGAAAGGAAGCTTCGAGAGGCTTCTAGAAGCTTACCTCCATGGAGCCTCATCCCTAAAGTTTAGGACCACTTGGAGCTCGAGATCCTCATTTTTAGGATCTTCTCTCTACCTCACCCATGAGATCCTCAACCATACCTATCCTCCCATGCCTTTAAATAATGGCTCATCCCCCATGGGAGAAAGGAGGAAGAATTGTGTTGAACACCCAAACTATGCCAAAATAATTCTTGAGCTATTGGAGGCAAGGTGAAGTTAGATGCAAGGATTCATTGTGAAGGAGAATCACAACACTAAGGAGATCGTTGTAAGCTTTCTTCTTCATTTTTAATGAAAATATGGTTCCTTTCCCATAAACTGTATTATGTTTTGATCATTCTATTTATTACTGGATTCCTTAATCACTAGTATAGAACTGTGGATTATATTTTGGTGCCTTTCATATTTCTTGTCTAGTTTATTTTTTTGTGCAAGTACATCCGTGGATATTCATCACCATAGGAGACATTTACGTCATACTTCAGAAAATCCAAAGGACTCATTCTAGATGTCTACGAGATCCAGGGGAAGTCTTCCATCCTTTGTCTCTCATTTGTTCTAGATCTGAACCATTCAGAATAGAGGAACAACTCTTGTCTGCAAGAGGTGCAATATTCCTAGAAACAGATATACAATGCATATCTATGTCATATTGAAGCAAATATGAGCATATCCATCAACATACAATGTGGATCCATGAAATAGCTCATACAAAATACTCCATCACAATCTGGGGGAAAGGAAAACATAACAAATGAATTCTAAATGAATACTTAGGGTCTTCATCCCGTCCTCAAGAAAGTATGATTCTATCTATGTGAATAGATGTATTGAAGTCGAGCATGGTAGAAATCGCTTGATTACTGGTTAATGATGTGAATCGTTAACAAATGTGAGGGAAATCACCATTAATGTAAATGATTCCCAAGGTACCCTAGTACATTCCTCCGAATGTGAATATATGAATTGATTTCTAACACTCAACGAAATATTTCAATTAAAATCCAATGATGAAAGCCTATTGTCAAAAGCAGGGAATCTTGCCATTAAGGCATGCATATTTTGAGGTACTAACTTATTTCTAAGACTAGTTCCTAGAAGATATGTTGATTTCAACAAGAATAGTATTGTCAAAGGAGGGACACGATGAATCCAACATCAATGAAATGAGACTTGGAACAAAGTTGTTGGAAATTAAGCATGAAGTAACCACAGGACTGACTCAAAGGTAACTGACAAAAAGAGAAGTAGGATTGACTGCAGAAGGTAATTCTAACAAAACAATTTCCTTTGAATATTAATCAACATGAACAAAGACTTGACAGCATGGAATTAATGAGGCATATTGATCCACCAAACAGTTGGAATGTTGTTGACTTTGATAAGTTCAACATCAAATTCAACAAGTCCAAACCTCAACACAATCTCGACAGGTTTCACATCTCGACATGCATCATTGACTCTAGCATCTGGACACGACTACTATAGATTGTCTATTTGTCTTCCATTTTCCTGCAATGGTTGAAATTCTGAACCCTTCTAACTTATTTTTAACAGAACGTAATGGGTAGTCACCCAAGTGTCTCAACATCCTATGTAAGCATGTACACCATTGTAAAATACAAGCAAGTAATAGAGAAGCAATAAAATAGGAGATATTGGTTCGAATTATTTCGTTTTGTATGTGTGTTTACTTTCTATCTGTGTAGTGTACTCCCTTATTTGTTTATTTTTTTATTCTTCTTCCATAATACTTTTCTATCCATTCAATTGAACTAGTTTCCTCCGATGTGCGCCTAGGCACCCACATCATTGGTATCAATTCTAGATTCAGAGCTTAAGCTGTGTAGACACTTCTAATGAAGTTACATGTGCTCGCAATATAAGAAGACACTACCTTTGACTTTCGAGAAGATGTTCGAAGAAACAGACAATAGACATGCAACTAACGAGACAAAGAAACTCATAGAAAAAGAATTGGCTCGCTATAGAACCAAAATGTTTCCCAGTTTAGCGATATTCTCATGCAATTCACTTCGACATCCAGAGAATCCTCAATGAGATCTCACTCCGATAAAATCATCCCCTTCAAAGTGAAAATTAATTTGAACATACTCAATCTTGAAGGAATTATTGATGTGGAATCCATCTATAATTGTGTACAATAAATTGAATCCTACTACTTTGTGAATCAACTCTCTGATGTGGAAAATATCACCATTACATCCCTAAATATGTCAACGTCCATGCACTACTGGTGGGAGAATTGATAAAAAAATATGGAACAAGAAGGAGACCCCATAGACACATGGGATAGATTTTTTGCATACATCTGAAAGGATTTCTATCTGCCCAAGTACATTGAACAATAGTATAATAAATCGAAGCAGCTAAGGAATTGAAAGACCAGTTTGAGTGGCATGCAGAGTTACACCGATGAGTTCTATTGACTCATGGCTAGACTTGATGTCCAAGAAGAAGAGAAATTGCTTGTCCTGAAGTGTGTCATCAGATTATCCCCCTACATTTATCAAGAGATGGAGTTTGTGGCTATCAATATGCTTGTGGATGAATTCCACTACACCAACAAGTTTGAAGCTAAAAAAAAGGAAAACATGTTTCACGACCAAGACGATAGGTCGGACATCCAATAAGAATTCATCAGCTGACTGCAATAAGTCAAGACAACCTTCTCAAGTGAATCCTCCAAAGGCAAACCATCACAAGAATCACTCTAAAAAAGACAAAAGGAAACATAGAAAACAATCTCCTACCAGGATATGGTGTGATTATCACAATTCATCATGGCATGATCAGAATGAAAATCTGAGAAGAAAATTTTGGAAAAATTGTAGACATCCAACTTGTTTGATAAATCCCTGGTAGAATCCGATCCAAATGGATTGACCCTTTTGGATTCGACATCAACCACTCTGACATACTTTACTATCGTCAATGAGAAGGAACAAGAAATCTTGTTCCATACATAGAGATGGGTTCATAAAAGTGAATTACATCTGATTGTAGATAATCGTATCCAGAAGAACTTTGTTTCTAAAGATCTCATGAAGAGACTTGGTCTTGTCACCACTCCACATACTTAGCCTTACAATATCGGTTGGATGAAGGATGGAAGATAACTAAGGATCACCCGACAATTCCCACTCACCTACTTCAAAAATGCCTTTGAATTTGAAGCACTCTATGACGTGGCACCACTTTCTGTAGCTGATGCCCTGTTTGGGAAACCTTACCTATGGGATCGACATGGAAGTTATCAGTCATTGCCTCAGAAGGCGATTATCAAAATTAGGAATCAATGGTATGATATAGCAAAGTGACGACCTACATCAACACTTTCTATGGTAACTTCCAAACAAACAAAGAATCTTATGAACCATGCTTAGAAATTTGCATTGATTAGGATAAAGCCTTAGAATTCCAATAACATTGCAGCAATGAGGACGCATCTCTCGAGAACAGCAATAGATCAATCACATTCTTGAGGAATACCAAAACGTATTTCAATATCCAATGGAGTACGTCTACAATGCCTGTTAAAAAACTCCATTGAACTTGTTCCTGGTTCTTCATTACCTAATGCATCTGTTTATAGAATATCCATCCTAGAAAATGAGGAAATCCACAGAAAAATCCAATATTTGATCAACAAATGTCACATCCGACCCAACACCTCTCCTTGTGGAAGTCTAGTCGTCCTCATTCCAACAAAACATGGGACTTGGCGCATGTGCATCAACTATCGGGATCTCAACAAAATTCAAGTGAAAAATAGATAACCTATTCCAAGGATAGATGAATTCATCAATTGTATGAAAGGTGATAAATTATTTACTACTCAACCTCAAGTCGGGATTTCATCAAATTCCAATCGATTCCACCGATGTGTGGAAAACGAATTTCAAACCCAAGGAAGTATTGTTTGAATGGTTAGTCATGCCTTTCATGTTAACCAATGCACTTGCGACCTTCATGTGATATATGGACGACCTTCTATGGCCTTTCATCGACAAGTGTGACATTGTCTATCTTGACGATATCTTGATTTTCAGTCGAAAATGGGAAGATCATGTCAAACAAATTCGACAAGTCTTCGACACTCTCCAACAAAATCGATCATATCTGAACATTGAAAAATGCTCATTTGCGATGAAAAATATCAAATATTTGGGTTATGTAATTGAATCTGCATGCAGTCTCATCGACTCAAAAAAAGTATAGATCCTCAAAGACTATCCCATTCCTCATAACATCCATGAACTAAGAAGTTTTCTTGGTTTGGTGAATTTTTATCAACGGTTCATACTCGGATTCAGTCACATAGCCTAGCCTTTGAATCAATTGACTAAGGGAAAAGAGAAAACTATCTTGAAATGGACACTAATACAACAAAATATTTTGAGCAACTCAAAAACAAGCTTTGTACTGCACTAGTACTTGTGTTACTTGATTTGCATCAGCCTTTTGAGATTGAGATGGATGCAATGAACTATGCTTTAGGATAATTAATCACTCAGTATGGTCACCTAGTCACTTTTTATTCCAAAAATTTCAATGACAGTGTTATAAGGTATTCAACATATGATAAGGAACTGTATGCCATTATGAAATCCTTTAAGAAATTGAGAAATTACATCCTTGGGAAGGAAATGATCATCCTCACTGACTACAAGCCCTTACAGTTCACCCTCAATCAAAATTACAGACAACTCGACAAATAAAGTGGATTAATTACCTACAAAAATTCTAGTTGGTAATTATGTATCAGAGAGGAAAACCCAATGTCTAGCCGATTTCCCAGCCGACCACCCATTACTCTACTTTTCACAGTCATGAGTATGTAGGGTTATGACACCACTACTCATCCATAATTGTATTCGGTAGACTATAAATTCTCTGTAATTTACCGACACGCTGTCTACTACCAACAACTTCCTAAAATACATCTTGCTATACAAGCTTGGGCATTTTTGTTTACCAACCGATGAGCATTGAAAACAGTTCATTTGGGACATGCACTATAGCAAGATTACAAGAAATTTTGGAGTAGAAAAGACTCTTGGTATCCTACAAAAGTATTTTTACTGGCCTTCACTTGAATATGACGTCAATAGGTAAATTCAATCATGCATGGTGTGTGCCATTTCTAAGATGTCGAATCAATGACAAGGAATTTATACGCATTAGTCGGTTCCTAGTCTACCATGGGGATCTATTTCTATGGACTACCTGATGGGATATCCTACTACCAAACATTAGCATGACATGATCTTAGTAGTAGTCAACAGATTTTCCAAGATGGCGATCCTCATCCCATGAAATAATACTACAACAAAATAACAGAGTGCTCAACTCTTCTTTGAACATGTTTGGAAACACTATGGATTTCTGACGACCATCATTTTTGGTAGAGATGGCAGATTTGTCAGCATATTTTGGAAGAATCTTTGGTAGCAACTCGACATGATACTTTCTTTGTCGACAGCTTTCCATCCTCACATAGATGGATATATGGAAGTTGTGAATCACTTGGTAGTACAATTTCTTCGCATGTACAACTACTAGTATCATCAGAAATGGGATGAAAGTCTCCCATACATACAACACAGTTACAATCGTTCTCAGCACAACTCTATGGGAAATATTCCATTCGAGGTATGTTATGGATTTCAAACCTCAACAACCATTAACTTGATCAGTTCATCGACACATTCGAACAACACCGAATTCGAAGGACGAGAAGCTAAAAAATCATTGAAGTTTCGAGACCAAATCTACAACATTTAGAAGAAAGCACATGAAATGTTGCAGCGAGCTAATGTAAAAGCTAAGTCCTGAAATGACCAATATCGTACTCCTCATTCATTTGAAATTGGGGATCAAGTTTGGTTACATCAAAGGAAGGATCAATTCACTAGACCATATAGAAAGTTGAAACCTTTGCAATATGGTCTGTACAGTATCCTTAAGAAGATTGGAGAAAATTCTTTTCATCTCGACATTCCTCCATGCTTGGGTCTCCATCCAATGTTCAATGTGGATTTACTTCGACCATACCATGCACCCTTTTTGGAACAAAACAACTTGCAAATAATAGAACCCAAAGCCATCCATCCATATGTTCAGGAGCCTCTTCCTTGTGACACCATTGTGGGAGGATGCATACGCCATACAAGGAAGAAATCCATTCCCTTGTTTTAAGTGGCAAAATCTGGAAAAATCCCAACCCAAGGAAAATGGTACTCTACTATGTTAAATTTGTGAGCAATTGATATACAGGAAAATGAGATAAATTGAGAAGTAGAATTATGCAGTGAAATATCAAAGACAATGTACACTGAACCAGACAAATTTGAGACAAATATGATAAGAATTGATCAGTTAATTACAACATTGATATTCGTTTATTAATCAATAATACAATGATTCTACAACAAATAGAATTCAAATTCCATGTATAGGATTCGAATCTACCAGCTCAAGCTGACTGAATAACTAACTAAATATGAATGAATAGATAACTCAGTGTGTCTAAATTACTGCTGGAGGCTCACTAGTCTAACTCCACATGTCTAAATCAATCTACGATCAGTTAACTAATGAGGTAGGTGGGAAAAGGTGCCACTCTCCTTTCATGCATGCATAAATAGTGCTAGTCTAACTAAAAGTGATCTAACTGATTGTAATCAGAGGTTGACTCACCGTAACTGCTTACCAACCACAACCAACTCATGGAGGCTACTAGTGGAGCTTAGAGTGGGATCCTATAATGTAGGGAATAGCACTGGTGGCACTAATGGCACCGGTGGCACCAATGGAACCAATGGAACTAGTGGCACCAATGTGATAAATGAACTCCTAAGTTAGGAAATAATGACAAATATACTATATTGGACAAAGGAGGATTATTAATCCTAACAACCCCCTTTAATCCTAGCTGTGGAAAACTTAAGCCCTGGGAACTAGTCCAAAATTCACCCATACAATATAAATGAAAAACAATACTGCTTAATAAAATAAGGAAAATTGGGAAAACCACATGGGAACCCCCCTCCCCTCCTTAAAATAAACAGGAATCATGATATTTTGCCGTGATCTGCAACTTTATGGAGCATCCATGCAGAATATTGGTTGTTCTGTGCATTATCATCCTGGGACTATGAAAACCTCTCCAAACTAAATGATTATGTCCGGAGATATTTTCCTCTTTGGAAGAAGAGGAATATACTCAATTGAATCAGGAACATAGATACTTGCAAGATGAAAACTGGACCCATATAGAGCAATTGAGATCAACTGATGAGAGAGAAAAAGTGCTTCAGAATTCTGACCATATGAGATAAACCCAAGAAAATTATATGTTTCATACTTGAACATCGAACCATATGAGGTAAAATCATCTCCAAGTGTTAGGATCAAGTGTCCAGGCGAATGCATGATGTATCCATCTTTACTAGTACCGTGAGGAGATGAGCATGTGATCAAGTAGAAAGGTAGACATGTATTGGGACCATGGAGAGTGAATGATTGAGATCCATAATATGATATATATTCTAAAATATCCAATGATTCACAAAATATAATATCAGAAAACTCATGAGAGAAAACTAACATCGAACCCCCAACAACAATTTTGAAAGAGACTTGAGGTACTTGATTTTTCATGCCAAAATTGATGAGAACAGCTACAAGCATGACTAAAGGCTCTTGAAACTTAAAATTTGAACCAAATAAGGTCATATCAGATCCAAATAAGGTCATATAACATCCAATAGTGTAGAACAAAGGTTCCAAGTGCTCCACTGAGATGGTATATGCACAATTTTCTCCTTCTTCAACGAAACTCTGAGTATTGGTGCAAGCAATCATGCACGAATTTTATAGAAGATATAGATCAATGAGAGTGAATGTATCACTCATAAAATATGATATTTCTTCCAAAACATCCAAAGCATTACTTTTCTGCACACCGAGAACAACATTAGAGAGAGAGAAATCAGATTCCTCTTCATTTTATGAAGCAATCACTCGCAAACTTTGCACATAATTTAAAATAGAAGAATAACTTGAGAATGCTTGAGTAGAATGGAAGTAGAGTTTTTCTTCAATAAAAAATATTCGAATGTCTTATTCTGGATCAGCTATATGATATGATTAGATATCATAGATCTCATAAAATTACGGAGTGGCAAGAGAATGAGCCACTCCAAGGATACTTTCTACAATTTGAAATGACTATGTTGAAGATTTTGCTTCTTCTTCACCTTGAAAAACTTCATAAGAGAGAATAGAGGCCAATAATTTTGAAGAAATAACTCTTGTGGTGTTGGGTGTGCTCTACAAATTGCTAAAATGATCCTCATTGTGATAGCCAAAGGTTCTATCCAATTTTGTCCAGATATCGTTTGGGTATTTAGAAGAATCAATAAGGTAGCGCAAGCTTGGAGAAAAGGCCATACATATCGTTCCAAAAGCTCTATCACCATCATTTATCCAGTCATTCTCATATTCATAAGGCTCTTTACAAGGTCCAATAGATACCTCATAGAGGCCTTGTCTCTGTAGAGATGAAATCATATTCAATTTCCACTATTCATATCTTGTGAATGGAGTAAGAATAGGAACTGATAATATCAATATTGAAGTTGTACCTGCCAAATATCACTGCAAAACAAACCAATTTGCAATCATATGTTAGTTCAAGCCTTTCCACCTCGACATGTATACTTTATTAGAGCCCACCACACCTTGATAGACTTCTCTGGACATAATCCATAGGGAGCAATGCTATGATTCCAGTATTTATGTGGAAAATCAACTGCTTCTGGTGTACAAAGGAGATCAAACAAGATTTGCTGCTAGCCTGAACAAGGATATGATACCATGTTAAATTTGTGAACCATTGATCTACAAGAAAATGAGAGAAATTGAGAAGTATAATTATGCAAGGGAATATCAAAGACAATGTACACTGAACAAGACAAATTTGAGACACATATGATAATAATTGATTTGTTAATTACAACATTGATCTTTGTTCATTAATAAATAATAAAATGATTATACAATAAATAGAATTCATATTCCATGGATAGGATTCGAATCTACCATCTCAAGATAAATGAATATCTAACTAAAGTTGTTTTAATAACTAACTCAGTGTGTCTAAATCACTGTTGGAGGCTCACTAGTCTAACTCCACATGTCTAAATTAGTCTACAATATTTAACTAGTGAGGTAGGTGGGAAACAACACCACTCTCCATTCATGCATGCATAACTGGTGCTAGGATAACTAAAAGTGATCTAACTAATTATAACTAGAGGTTGAATCAGCATAAATGCTATTGGTGGCACTCAGAGTGGGCTCCTATAATGTAGGAAATGTCACTCGTGGCACCAATGGCACCAATATTCATGGTGGCACCAAAAATTTAGTAAGGTGATAAATGAACTCCTAAGTTAGGAAATAATGAAAAATAGACTATATTGGACAAAGGAGGATTATTAATCCTTACATGCTACTGAGCTCACCAACAAGTTTCCTCACCTAAATGAGAAAAAAATGGGGACCGTTGTTTCTTAAGGAAGGAGGAATGATCCATCGAGAAGTTGGCATGTTGTTGTCTTCTATAGGTTTAGCATCGAATTTGACAAGTCTAAACCTCGACACAACCTCAAAATTTTTTGTATCTCGACATGAATCATCGACTCTAGCATCTTGACACGGCTATGAAAATTTGTCTCTCTGTATTCCAGTCATTTGTAATGGTTGAAATTCTGAACTGTTCTAACTTCTTTGTAACTGAACGTAATGGGTAGTCACCCAATCGCCTTAGCATCCTATATAAGCATGTACACTACTGTAAAATACATGCAAGTAATAGAGCAGTAATCGAATAGTAGAGATTGGCTCAAATTCTTTCACTATGTTCATGTGTTTACTTTCTGTCTATGTAGTGTATTCCCTCCTTTGCTTATTTTTTTATGCTTCCTTCATAACAGTGCTTGATTCATTCAATAGAACTATTTTCCTCCGATGTGTGCATGGGTACCCAGATCACAGATACCAAGATATAATCCGATGAAAGACGATGCATTCTTTGAAATGACTCAAAGGAGTGACATGATTCATGAAAGTGGGTTGACTCGGAGCCAAGCTAAATACCCAACTGTTTGAATGAAATGTAGACAAGTGCCATTTTTAAAGGTGACTAAAAGGTTTCCATTAATCCAAATTATAAAATGATCTCCCATTCCCTTAATTTCCCCATCAAGATTGATGATTTCCTCTTTGATTTTTAATGAGCTGGAAAATGGTAACAAACGCTCGATATAGCCCATATTTTAGACAAGTCCAATCTCACATATTTACGAACTTGAGAAAGGAGAGGTTCATTCCCATAGAGGGTCTTTCAATGTTTAATTTAACGAGTCCAATGAAATAAAAATCAGTTTTGTTCATGTTTAGAGAGTCCGAATGATACTATAGAAGCAAATGAAAAGTTCTTTTTCATAAGTTTTAGTTTCTGAGGCCCAGAAAAGTATAAAATAATACCCCAGAGAACTCTTCTAGTTAATGAATAGAGTGTATCTTTTTCGTAAATAGCCTAACCGAACCGAAAATGGGGTAAACTATCGTCGGAAAGACAACCTTTCAAGTAATTTTACGAGTGTGAAAGTGACAAGTTTACTCGATGATATTTTCATATTTTCATAGTCTAAAAAGAGCTTAAAGATGACTTTGGCGGGGTTCCTTTTTCGTAAACAGTTTTATGAGCCTAAAAAAGTGATAAAAGAAGACTCAAAACCTGTGTACTAGAGTTTAATGAGAACGACTATGGTTTTAAGAGTGCTCATAATATTTTTTGATTTTATTGAGAATGAAAAAGACAAAACTAAAACTCTTCCATAACAAAAGACACATCTCTATGAATCCTGCGATTGTCAACAAAAGATCATTAAGCACTAGTTTGAGAAACATTAGGCAATATAGGACCATTATGGGTAAAAAAATTAAAACATCATTAATAAATAACTCAAAAAAGTAAATAAATAGGTGAGAATAGTAAAAATTATTTAGTATATGTGTTTTTTTACCCAATTTGGTCACGGAGAAGAGCCCATTTTGAGGTCGAATTTGGCGTGACGATTACAGGAGCTACATGCAACCATTCTACATTCCGTTCGGACCAGGTGAGTCATCTCTCCTTTACCTTCTTTTCTATGGTTTTATATTTTGTTTTGAGGCCATATTTTAAGTTTTTGGGACCATTCCTTGAGGGTATAGTGCGCCTTGGTACCACTGCACTTTTCCTTTCTGGGAAAGGCGTCGGTGACCCGCCACTACAAATTTCCTTCACGGAAAGTGTTGTGCCACTGCTTTGTGGGAGAAAATTGAGTGTGGTGTCATAACCAGGCCCAAAAGAACCAAACATTAAGCAAAAATAAAATCTTTTAAAGCTTTGAAATGATTCCTAATGCCTCAATTTGGTTGATTGACAGGTTTTGAAGGAAATCATGGTGGTGTGGAAGGAGATGGAACATGAAATGCATGATATTCATGCTGCCAATGATGAAAATATGGTGAGTTCACTTCAGAAGTGTGGACTCTTGAATTTCTTCCAAGTGTTGGGTATGAGGGAACAAGTTCAACTATTTTATCACTTGATTAGGATGTGGAATCCTAATCAGAAATATTTTGAGGTGGGATCCAACATCCTTACCTTGGAGGTGGAGGATATTTATTTCCCCATTGGGCTGTCTAGGTGGGGTGCACATATTGATCTGGATGGCCTAATATGTGGAGACATTACTATAGAGGGTCTTATAGCTCAATATTGTACTCCTAGGACACAAATGAGTGGGAAGAATATTCCCATCAAGGATTTGATGGATATACCTCTTAGGACCCTATTGTTTACCATGCAGAGAGTGGAAGGGAGCCATGCATCTCGTAAGGATTCTAGGGAACACATGATTTATGCCTTAGAATGTATCGATCCTACAATGTTTAACTAGGAAGAGGGCCTATTAGTGGTTCTGAAGGACCAACTCACAAAGTGTCATAGAGGTGAGTTGAAACAATTTGGATACCGGTTTATCATAGTATCCTTATTTCTAGAAAGGGCCCCACTCTTAAGGCCCCAAGTTGCGATCAACGAGCTCGACTAAAGGGATCCTCACATGTGTGATGGATTGAGGTGATGTATTTTCATGGTGATGGTGGGCCTAGGATCAAATAAGCACCATTCTCTTGTTGTTTTAGAGATCAACTACTGATGGTATAGGATTATGCTTATGTGAGTACTACCTTCCATGAAGATATTGACTTAGCTCTTCATGAGGGAGAGGAGTGGGGGAACCTTGGTAAGAAAGACTCTACTATGCATGTTTTTATGCTTTATGATTTTTATGACTTTTATTTATGGTATTGAGAGAACTTTCCTTAATGTGCAGATGTCAGAGCATCCAGGCCAGCGAGATCCTCACCCATGGAGAGGTGAGGGGGAGCTAGGCTTGTGCATCAGGAGGTTCAGGAGGTTGAGGGGATCCTCTAGATATTCACCATGGAAATTCCTGATATTCTATGGATGAATCACCGAGGAGGTATCAAGGGAACATAACCGGTGTGTGTGGACTCTTCGATCACTTACTTCGTAGGGTGGTGAGGGCCATCATGTGTTATCATGAGCTTCATTAGCGCTCACTAAAGATGTTTCCTGAAATACATGAGCGTTAGTATTTTTTTCATATTTTTATATTGAAAGATACTGTGCTTCAAGCTTGGTCTTAGAACCACATTTTTGTACACACTTTTATGTATAATATATAAAAACTTTATTTTGCGGCTTATAAGGAAATTTTGAAATGAAATGTATTTAAATGAATTTAATCTTTTATACTGCTTAATTTACAAATTTACATGTTATTTTAAATATAAAAATGTCAAGAATGTGCAATATGACAATCCAAAATGTAATTTGCAATCGAATCAACAATTGAATTAAGACACCTCGGGACATGTTGATAGGTTATAAACTCGAATGACCATTCAAGGAGACGTACTCTCCGGAAGAGATGGAGGAGAACTGGGTTACAACTGGAATGAACATGATTCAACCGAGAAACCACTAATTAAGAGTATAGGTATACAATAATATGACTGACACCATGGGAGGAATATTCAATCAACAATCCTATCACTGCCTGATATTCAACAATGTTATTAGTAGTAGTTTCTCTTGTCCTTAACCCAATTGTTTTAGTGGACATCATCTTTATTTATTTCATAGAATAAGATGCACCATCTAAAGACACATGGTGTATTAATTGTTGTTGTGATGGGAAAGGGTTAGTTAACACTGCTAGTGTGGGATTATTCTTTAAAAACTTATTAATCTCTTCACATCTGGGACACTCTTTAGTGAAGTGATCATCACCACACAAGAGGAAAGGATACATAACTTTGTGTTTAGTTTTTGATTCATTCTGCGAAGTCAAATTATTAGGATTCTCCTGTTGATTTTTCAGATTCTTGGATTTACCTTTACCCTGCTTTTTGTTCCCAAGTGATTGTGAGAATTTGACCGCATTCACCTTGACAGAATCGTAGGATTTGAATTGGTTTTAGGAGAAGAATAACTCTATTTATTGGTGGATTTTTCTACAGATTAAGGTTGGATTGAAACTACAAAGCCATCCATGAGAGGTTTGGGAGGTGGTTTGGAAGGATCAATTCTTGGACGAGGAGCATGAGGGATAACACCATATAAATTTCTAGACTGGGATTAAACCAAGTACAAGTATTATGCATGAATGATAGATTACTCCTCATTAACACCACCTCCCATGGCCACATCTCTGGTGATGGGGGGAATAATGAATTAGTGAACCAATCAACTAATAACTTATATGGAATAAGAGCTTTGATTAATCTCTATCTCCTCATACACTCATGAATATGATAAGATATGTGGGTAGAGGTGGTATGATGAAGAGAAGTCAGAAGGTCAGTACCAATATCCTAATGAATAAGAAACTAAAAGTGTATAAGGAATGTTGTCTCCAAAGAGTTAATGTCTACAAATGAATGTTACTGAAGTTCGATGTACCACTTTGCGGTCATACAGGTCAAAGTCCTATGGAAGAGCCGTAGACTAAGAGAATCATCCATTAAGGAGTGGGATGAACACCATAGATGGAAGGTCATTATGTTATTCTTAGGATCTTCACCTTGTTTTTCGTCAAACTTTGGAATGTATAACGACAACTTAACGGGAATAGTTGGCCAAAAATGGTCATGTAATATGGGATAATTTATCAATTTTGACAAGTTTGGAAAATCCAATGTTTCCAAAAAGGTGAGTTTCCTGTTTGGTTGAGGGTAGCTATAGTAATGATACGACATGGGAATCCTAGTAGGACCATAGGCCGGATGTGCTTTCCCATTGTAACCCGCATACTATTGGTAGTTAGGAATGATTTTCCCTACTTAAATTTGACTAGGGTTAGGTCTGGTTTGGGTTCCATAAACAGGTTGTGTCCATTTATTTGTAACACCACGTGGGTAAGGTACATACAAAGAGTTATTTTACTTAGCCCCACTGTAGTATTGGTTACAAATATTAGGTTATTGAGGTTGAATCCAAGTGGATGTAAGTGGATGTGAAATAGGAACATAACCACTTGTTCCACTAGATCCTACAACTAGAGGCATAGTTATAGAAAAATTATGTAAAATGGGTTCATAAGGACCTCCAGTTAGAAGGTATGTAGAAGGAAAAGACTGACCTCCAATTGCATTAGGAAAACTCATGGAAGGCATGGAAGCAATTCTCAAATAGAGTGCACACTAAGTCTAGTAACTATATGAGCAGGAGAAGAAATAGCCACAACTTGACTAGAAGGCATGTTTAAGGATCTACCAAGGAGGTGACTTGGTAGAACATAATGAAAATATCTTCTAGTGGTAGGAGTCAACTCCATTGAAGAGACAATAATGGCACTAGTAAAATCAAATTCATAGATAGCTTGGCCTAAAGTACTTTCCCAAAATGGATTAGTTGGACCAAACATGGTAGAAACTAGATCATCTGGGTTAGGTCAGTAGAACATTGAGCATGTCGGAGTATGTACCAAAAAATATGGATCTAGGGAAGAGGCTTGTTCCATTATCAGTGGTAATGAATAGTTAGTGATAGGAACATTTGTAGGGAGAGAAAAATCCCCTTGTTCTTCAATCACATGGACTCCTTCCAATTCTGGAAGAGATACACTTCTCGCATCAGAATTGACATCCATGTCTTGGTCCATGAGAGATTGGGTCATAGGGTTTAAAGGATACTATGGTGATAATACTTGTATCTGACATGATCGTATATAGGGGTATTGAACTAGTGTGAAAGGTTAGAATGTTTATAAAGAACCTCTAACTAAACAAGATAAAATAAGCACTACTGAAACTAAGGAAGCAAGAAAAACATGTGAGGAGTGGATTAAAGGTCTGGATCCTCACAGGATTTTCCAAACCATCACAACTCGCGATATACCACATGGTCCAATAGTAGAGCGTGACAAGGAGGATTGAGACTGTACCCTTTCTTAAATATGCAAATACCTAGATGATACACGCATAGTAGCTATTAGAATAGTAGAGTCAAGATAAACTAGTTAACCTATCTAAGAAACCAACAACATATCATAAAAGATAAGAACATGAAAATAAAAGTACAATATAACATCGATATACGTGATTCACCGTAATGGGTTACATCCACGGGAAGGTAGTCTTCTACTATCTCCAGAATATATTCTCCAATCTTACAAGAAAGCAACGCACAAATACCCCAAAGAATATAGATGATGTACAACAATGTCACAATAGTACCACTACTACATCAAGAATACATGATGTGTAAAAAATCACTTGAGTTTATTATATACTAAGAGATGAGGAGGAATTACTCTCACATATTGCATGTGGGATAATATAATTCTCCAAAATAAAATCTCTTAATACATTACCATGGACAAATTATCTACACAAGTAAATACAACACCATATAACTATGGGTTAAATGTATTACTCTTTTACATAAGATTGTAGACAACTTCCAACATAATACAAAGACATTATTACCTTCCAAGGAATATAATATATTCCAACACTCCCCCTTAATAATGGCTGGGAGAAGGGCCCACACTAACACTAATGAAGGAAGGAGTCATTACTGATCCCCCTTGATGACAACTTCCAAAAGAAACAAAGCTGCAAATAAGAAGAACACTTCGAACGATGGAATTTGATGATGAACAACTGCTTCTCACTGAATCATGAAAGTGCATATGAATCAGGTTGTACGATGAAAGACCCAAAAATAAAATGTAGAGAACATGTGATGGAATCCAATCGCAAGATTCCTAGATCACCACAAGAATCATTACAACCATACATGATAGCTGAAGAACTTTGATATAACATCCACACCAGTGTACAGATACCTTATGATGATCGATACAACAGAACGTGTGGCTAAGAACACCACAACAATGTACAAAAAAAACCCAAATGGCCAATACACATGCGGATAACAAACATTCTTCCAATCATGGTGCAATATAAATATCTGTAGAAGACCTCAAACATCAAAGAAACAAGATCCTAATGGTCTATACATCGAAAATGATATCATACAGATGAACATCATGACTTTAACAGTAGAAGATGGTGCTTCATTATCCCTGGAAAAAGGTGAAATCCTAAACAAAGAACTTATCTGCACAAGAACTTTCAAGATTAAAGCATATAAAGATCATAAAATAAAATTGCTCATACATAAATGAAAATGCTTATATACCAAAGGTTAGTAAACATCATATAAAGGAATGGAAACATAATATGATCAAATAAAAGATTAACTTGCTCATTGAGGAAAATGAAGTTACTTTTACACATTAAGTGTCATCTACAACATATAAATAGTGAGCCAAAGATTTCACTTAAATATATGAAAATTTAGTCATCAAGCAACTAATTTGAAGTATAGGTGCATTTATTATTAGTATGATGTTAATATGCAAGAGATGAATGCCTTGAAAATTTCAATGCTTCCATATAGGAACGTTAGAGACAAGTAAGAACAAAATAACCTCTTCAATCATAAGAAGTAAATAAAGAAGCATAGCCAGTCATATGTTTAGATGCATCATAATCCATTATCCATTCCACGTTAGAAGAATAATTATTAGGAAAAACAATAGATGCACATAAATCTACTTGAGAGTCATTAGAGTTTTTATTTTTAGCTTTAACCATTAAACATTTTTCTTTAAAACAATTCTTTTCAGGATGGTTAGTTTTACCACAATGTGTACAAGGATCATACAAATTCTTCTGTTTACTATTTTCATTAAAAGCATGAGAAACATGTCCAAAATTAGTATGAGAAGGATTAGAACCTTTAGCATTATTAAAACTTTTCTTATGATTCTTATTAAGTGCAATTAGAGATTTATTAGGTGTGAGTTGTTCTGAAACAATTAACCTTTCTTGCTCATTGATTAATCATTTACAAAAATTATCAAAATTTTGCTTCGTAGTACTTTGAGACAATTCTAGAGCTCTATCCCTAGTTTAGATGAACATATCAAAACAAGATGGAATTTTACGTTCTACAAGAATAATAAGAGTAGTGCCATTTTTCTTGTAATATTTACCACAACTATTTAATTTCTCATTTAAAGTTTTCAATTCAGCAAGATATAACTCAACTCTTTCAAAGTCGGGAGGTTCGAGGGAAAATATCTTCTTTTCAAGATAATATACAGAAACATCATCAAATTTATCAAATAAAGAGGAAAGAATTTTCCATACCTAAACTGGGCTGTCTTTTGCCTCAATACTTACCTGAAGACTATCTGCAACAGTTTGACGAATGAGCCCTCTTGCTTGATCACTTTTAGCTTCCCATATAGCCAAATCATCAACAACAATAGGTGTCTTGTGTTCACCATTAACTAGCCGCCAAAGATTCTTACTCCTGAGAACATCAATTAGCTTTCTGTTCCAGGCAAGATAGTTAGAACCAACTAATTCAGGAACATCAGCTACTTCGGAAGTCATAATGAGTGAAATTTTGTCAAGAAATAAGAATCCTTAATACTGAAAAATGACAGAAAAATAGTGAAGAACTTAAAAACAGTTACACTTTACTGATCTAAATCTGCAAAAGAATAGTTAGAAACACAGTGAAGAAAAGAGGAGAAACTTTCACTTACAACCCTATGAAAAAATGTGCTGAGAAAATCCGAGTCTTTTGTTCTGGTTGCGATGGTGGATCCAGAATGGCTATTCTAATTCCAAAAATAGGTTATAATAAAAATCCGATAAAAAATGACCAAGTTACGACCCAATAGTAACTACTACTACTACATCACAATAGTACCACTACTACATCAAGAATTCATGATGTCTAGAGACTCACTTGACCCTATTATATACTAAGAGATGAGGAGGAATTACTCTCACATATTGCATGTGGGATAATATAATTCTCCAAAATAACATCTCTTAATACAATACCATGGACAAATACTCTACACAAGTAAATACAACACCATATAACTATGGGTTAAATGTATTACTCTTTTACATAAGATTGTAGACAACTTCTGACATAATACAAAGACATTATTACCTTCCAAGGAATATAATATATTCCAACACTCCCCCTTAATAATGGCTAGGAGAAGGGCCCACACTAACACTAAGGAAGGAAGGAGTCATTACTACCCCCCCTTGATGACAACTTCTAGAAGAACCAAAGCTGCAAATAAGAAGAACACTTCGGCCAATGGAATTTGACGATGAACAACCGGTTCTCACTGAATCATGAAAGTGCACACGAACCAGGTTGTATGATGAAAGACCCAACAATAAAATTCCAAGAACATGTGACGGAATCCAATCGCAAGATGCCTATATCACCACAAGAATCATCACAACCATACATGATAGTTGAAGAACTCTGATATAACATCCACACTAGTGTACAGATACCTTCTGACGATCGACAAAATAGAATGTGTGGCTAAGAACACCACAACCGTGTACAAAGAAAAACCCAAATGGCCAATACGCATGTGGATAGCAGACATTCTTCCAATCAAGGTGCAATATAAATATCTATAGAAGACCTCAAACATCAAATAAGCAAGACCCCAATGGTTTATACATCGAAAATGATATCATATATATGAACATCATGAATTTAACAGTAGAAGATGGTGCTTCATTATTCTCGGAATAAGGTGAAATTCTAAACATAGAACTTATCTGCACAAGAACTTTCAAGATTAAAGCATATAAAGATCATAAAACAAAATAATTGGTCATACAGAAATGAAAATCCTTATATACCAAAGGTTAGAAAACATCATATAAAGGAATGGCAACATAATATGATCAAATAAAAGATTAAATTGCTCATTAAGGAAAACAAAGTTACTTTTACACATTAAGTGTCATCCACAACATATAAATAGTGAGCCAAAGATTTCACTTAAATATATGAAAATTTAGTCATTAAGCAACTAATCTGAAGTATAGGTGTATTTCTTATTAGTATGATGTTAACATGCAAGAGATGAATTCCTTGAAAATGTCAATGCTTCCATATAGGAACGTTAGAGACAAGTAGGAACAAGATAACCTCTGCAATCATAAGAAGTAAATAAAGAAGCATTGCTAGTCATATGTTTAGATGCATCATAATCCATTATCCATTCCACGTGAGAAGAAGAATTATTAGGCAAAACAACATATGCACATAAAGCTACTTGAGAGTCATTAGAGGTTTTATTTTTAGCTTTAACCATTAAATGTTTTGCTTTAAAATAATTCTTTTCAGGATGATTAGTTTTACCACAATGTTTACAAGGATCATACACTTTCTTATGTTTACTATTTTCATTAGAAGCATGAGAAACATGTCCAAAATTAGTATGAGAAGGATTAGAACCTTTAGCATTATTAAAACTTTTCTTATGATTCTTATTAAGTGCAGTTAGAGCTTTATTAGGCGTGAGTTGTCCTAAAACAATTAACCTTTCTTGCTCATTGATCAATCATTTACAAAAATCATCAAAATTGTGCTTTGTAGTACTTTGAGACAATTATAGAGCTTTATTCTTAGTTTGGATGAACATATCAAAATAAGATGGAATTTTACGTTCTACAAGAATAATAAGAGCAGTGCCATTTTTCTTGTAATCTTTACCACAACTATTTAATTTCTCATTTAAAGTTTTCACTTCAGCAAGATATAACTCAACTCTTTCAAATTCAGCAGGTTTGAGGGAAAAGATGTTCTTTTCAATATCATATGAAGAAACATCATCATATTTATCAAATAAAGAGGAAATAATTTGCCATGCCTAAACCGGGCTGTCTTTTGCCTCAATACTTACCTGAAGACTATTTGCAATAGTTTGATGAATGAGCCCCCTTTGCCTGATCACTTTTAGCTTCCCATATAGCCAAATCATCATTAGCAATAGGTGTCTTGTGTTCAACATTAACCAGCCTCCAAAGATTCTTACTCCTGAGAACATCAATCATCTTTCTCTTCTAGGAAAGATAGTTAGAACCAACTAATTCAGGAACAGAAGCTACTTCAGAAGTCATAATGAGTGAAATTTTGTCAAGAAATAAGAATCCTTAATACTGAAAAATGATAGAAAAATAGTGAAGAACTTGAAAACAGTTACACTTTACTGATCTGAATCTGCAAAAGCACAGTTAGAAACACAGTAAAGAAAAGAGGAGAAACTTTCACTTACAACCCTCTGAAAAATAAATGTGCCCAGAAAATCCCATTCTCATGGTCTGGTTGCATTAGTGGATCCAAAATGGCTGTTCTAATTCCAAAAACATGTTATAATAAAAAATCCGGTAAGAAATGATCAAGTTACATCCCTTTTTTATAACTGTCATTTTTATTACCGAAAGGAAGCTCAGAAATGCCCAGTTTTATGTTCTAGCCACGTGGGTGGATCTAGAATGGATATTCCAATTCCAAAAACAAGTTATAATAAAAAGACCGGTAAGAAATGAGCAAGTTATGACCCTTTTGTATAACTTCAATTTTTATAATGAGAAGAAAGATCTCCTTGAGGAGAGCCCCAAAATCATGTATATCTACAGAAAAAACATCAAGAAACCCTTGAAAAAATTCTGCAAAAATCTTACACAACAAATAAGGGTTAGGGTAAAAAACAAAATGCAGAAATATGCTGAGATCTGAAGAGAAGCCTAATGGCTACCAGATAGAAAGCTAATCTGCAACAAAATGACAATGCATGATAATCGTTATTGGTTGAAAGCTATAGAAGGTACTAGATTACAGCAACCTGGCTCTGATACCATTTTAGAATAGTAGAGTCAATCTAAAATAGTTAACCTATTTAAGCAACCAACAACATATCATAAAAGATAAGAATAGGAAAATAAAAGGACAAGAGAATACTGATATACGTGGTTCACCCTAATGGGTTACATCCACGGGAAGGTAGTCTTCTATTATCTCCAGAATGTCTTCTCCAATCTTACAAGAGAGCAAAGCACAAATACCCCAAAGAATATAGATGATGTACAACAGTGTCACAATTGTACCACTACTACATCAAGAATACATGATGTGTAGAAACTCACTTGACCCTATTATATACTAAGAGATGAGGAGGAATTACTCTCACATATTGCATGTTTGGATAATATAATTCTCCAAAATAACATCTCTTAATACAATACCATGGAAAAATACTCTACACAAGTAAATACAACACCATATAACTATGGGTTAAATGTATTACTTATTTACATAAGATTGTAGAAAACTTTCGAAATAATACAAAGACATTATTACCTTCCAAAGAATATAATATATTCCTATAGTATATCCTCGATTGTTTTTCTCGTTGTATTGCAACAATAAGATGACAAAAATCATTTTCTTAGATGGTCTCAGGATCCCTAAAGGTGTCTCTCGATATATGCAAGGTAAGAGGGAGATCCAATCCATTGTAGTGTTTTATAATGCACAACCGTACGAAATGGGTATTCTGATATACCATCGAGTATGTGAAGTACCTTTATGTATACCACAAGGGTACATCAAAGGTCATTCGATATACCAACGTGTACATGGAAGAACTACATAGTCCCCGGGATGCAGTGCAGGAATATAATGACAAATCCTATGCTTAAAGACGTCGGAACACGTCTCTAACCTATCACACCTTGCTACAAATTTTACCCTAGACTAACGCTTTAATTTTATCTGAACAATTAGGTGAATGCATGAGGTGAAGATATGACTAGTAAACCATGCAAGTATGAAAATATAGATCAACCACTTTATCATTTGAGGGATTCCCTACCGAAGAGAGGGAGAGAGGTTCAATTTTTCTCTAAAACACAAAATAAATACCAATTAAAATGAAATCAAAACGTTACTTGTTTCATTCCTAATGCAATAAAAACAAAGTTTTCTACTTCAATTGAAAAGAAATGAGATCTCTAATGAAGAACTAGAAAATATTATTATGACTTTTCACACAAAAGCCTTCGAATTTTTTGAACTACAACAAAGATAAACTAAATGCAAAAATATTTTGTTCTTTTTCATTATGACAAGAATTAAAATCATAAAATGAACACTTGAGAGTGTATTAAACTAATCAAGGGTCCTTCCCTATAAGACTTTTTATGGATTTTTCAAAATTTTTGTAAAAGGAAAAACACAAAAAGTATTTTATAACTAATGAAGAAAAAATGAAAAGGATCTTTTATTTTTCCAATCAAAGATGACAAAGTTCATAGATCTACTGAAATCAAACTCTTCTCAAAACACTTAACTTTCAATCAAAGACAACTATGAAGATTTGAGGACCAAAATCAATCATGATTTTCGAAAAGAAAACCAAATCAAGAATTGAAAACACTTCCTGAATTCAAATGACTACTATAATTATCAAATCACACTCTTAAAAAATGAAATATGCATCTAAAAATCAAATTATAAACTAGAGCTTAAAACCTTACCTTGCACCATGGGTTTCTGGTTTAAACCAGAGCATTAGTAGTCCAACACCGCACCTTGCAAATAGAGACAGAGCAGCGGTACCACACCTTGTTAACTGGTAAAGAGGATTGGCATTGCAGGTTGTAAAAGGGGAAAGCATGTTGGCCTCACTTAGTACGTATCCTAGGCACGGTGGCACAATTTGATATTTGAAAACAAAAAAATGTGAGAGAATAAGTAAGTTAAGGAATAAAATATGAAACCCAAATATTCATAGGAATACCCCGTGAGCCAAAGCACGAATATTTGAAGGTGAGAAGAGGAAGATTTATCAAATCAAAAGTAGATCTATCACATAAAAATCATATCTATCAAATCAAAAGGAAAAATGAATATTCCAACTTACTCAAAGACTAAGAATCCTTCCCCAATATGGTCGCCATATTTGTTTCATGGAAATTCTTCAATCTATGCGGACACAAGTTGCTTCCCTAGTCTAAATGGTATATATCTAGAACAAGCATGAACAACAAATATGCAATCTCCCCCTAGTACATCAAATCACTTGAATATTTAGCTTTTATACCTCATCCGAAGGTAGAATTGTCTTTTGATTGTTCTCTGTGATCCAGCTTGTGTAGAAGAGTATACCTGTAAGTAGACACACAAGAACAAGCAAATGAAGTGAAAGCACCAAGATGATATGATGATCCTATGTTAATGATCAAGGAGAAAAATGATAGATAATAGAACACGATGCATGCAACCATATATGGGAAAGAGAGAACATATTTGCATTAAATCAAAAGTGAAAGAATTACAACCAAGCCTTGATGTTGAGAAGACTTCCCAATGAACGCCTTGCCTCTGAGCCTCACCTAGCTTCAATGCATCAAAGAGTCTAACACTATTTGTCCAACATTTGGGTGCTCTCACTCCATTCTTCCTCCTTCAACCATGAGGGGTGAAGGTATATTTAAAGGCAAAAGAGGCTATAGTAGGTTGAATATCGTAGGGAGAAGTTTAAGGGATCATCCCAAATATGGAGAAATTCAAGTTCCACCTGGGAAGATTAGTTGGATGAGGTTCCATGAGGGTTTCTTCTAGAAAATTCTCGAGATATTCTCTTTTTTGCATTTTTGTGAAGGGAACCAGACTTTGCAGGAAGGCAAGGAGCGTTGTTAAGGGGGTAATTCTTGTTGCATGAAGTGAAATAGTGGCAACACCACACATTTCTAGTGTGCAAGGTGTGTTGTTGACTTGGTAACGCCTCTTTTCAATGTACAAGGTGCAGTGGTGGCTCAAAATATGAAAAACACAAGGGTAAAATCTTCTTCCATTCATTTTTCCAGATCACACTCTGACGGATTGGAGAAAACACCAAGGTACCTATATCATGAACATTATGATGATGACATTTAAGTGTTACAATGTGATACCATATCTTTCATCTTTTTAGAGTTCAC